>SCLH01001801.1:42414-62969 GCA_004367855.1 Oikopleura vanhoeffeni | reverse complement strand
CAACGCACCAGAGCCACAATTGTGGCTCTACTTTGAATGTTGTTCACAGAAAGCTTAAGGCAGTTGGAATTTTAATTTTGTCTGCATAAGGAAGTTGAAAGGTCATATTTTTGCATTCGACATTTCATATTCTAGAATTTTAATTTTGAGTTCTAGAAAAAACTAGTGAGAAAAGCAAGGTGTACCATATCACGTGATACACGTCACAGTTGTCTATACAATTTTTATCTCTGTCGAAAACAATGGACAAGAATCTGGCCTACGTCATAGTTTTGTTCGCTTGATTTATATTTCATAAATCAAAAGTAATTTATAAATAAGTCAAAAATTTTGATTGAAAAATCATGATTTTTTGATGAAAAATGTTTATTTTTTCCTATAAAAGCAGCTAATGGCATTTTTTTCTATCATTTTCGAGTAATATTGGTAATGAAGTACAACTGTGGACAATGTTTGATTGTTAAATTCACTTTTATAATAACTAAATTTTTTCATAGGATACTTGAAGTTGAAAATTTAGATATTTCACTTCCTAAGAAAAATGTCTGCCCCTATATACCAATAAATTTGTATTTCAACTGTTATGCATGCACAACACACTTTCCTAAAAACTGGCTAATCTCACATTTGATTTGTATGTCCAGTTCCGAAATTAATTTTTACGGAAGTAAACATAGGCTAAGAATCCTGATAAATCAACTCCCCGTAATGTCGGAAAAAACATTCGAAAGAAAAATTCAATTATTTTCTTGAAACCGAATCTAAATTCTTCATAATGTATTTGAAACAAAAGATTCCTCGATCCAGTTTTTTGTCTTTTTTCGATGATTTTAGGTATGCTGGAGCCACAATTGTGGCTCTGTGCTCACAAGGGTTAAGGAATTTTGTTTTTTGAAAGTCGGTTTTATTTAGGGATTTTGAGTATGAAATGAGAAATACTGAGCTGGATTGGCTGACAATAGGCGAATAAACAAATATTCCAGCATGATGATTGGCTAAAGCAATTCGCCTACGCAAAAAGATGTAGTAAACTGAAAAATGAATTGATGTTTATATTTTATAAATAATCATAATTTTTTATTTTTTTATAATAAGAAATGAAGAGAAAAGTTTAATTTAATATAATTATCTATTTTGAACTAACTTTGATTAAACTATGGTCTGTTAACTTGATTTTTGTTATCCGCAATTAATCTTAACCATTAAAATCCTAAAAATAATAAAGGAATAATCCGAATTTTTAAAGATAAATTACGATAAGCCCCTAATTTTTAATATACTATAGCCCCAAATAAAATATAACAGGTAGGCCAATCACCGTGTTTGTCAAAATACTGAAGTCCAATCTAAAAAAACGACCTAAGCAATTCAAAAAGTCCATTTTGCCTATAGAACCTCCTTAAGGGGGTATGCGACTCTGATTTGACATTTTCTCGGTGAAATATACTGAAAACTAACAGTTCATGAGAAAAAACCGAAAATGCTAATTTGTAGATCTATCCTTAATCTTGCGAAAAAGTACATCACAAATTATTTTGACCATTACACCAATAGTTACAGTATCGTAACAAGTGACATTTTTCAAAATTTCAAAATCTTCTCTCCCCCAGACGGTATATCCAATTGAGCTCAAATTTTCACAGATCACGTAACGGTAGTATATAAATTTTTAATGGAGAGCTTTTTTCGATCCGGCGACTGAACAATTCTAGAACGCAAATAACCGCCGATTTTTAACAATTAAAGACTTCAAAATCTATCTCCTCCCGAGGATATGTTTGCAAAATAGCTCAAATTTTTATCAAGTATTCCTCAGAATATTTTAAAGAGACAATGGAGAGCTTTTTTGCAATTTCGAGCTAGAACTCGAAAATATGATTTTTTTGTCATTTTCCCAAAAATTTCCGAAAAAAAAGTGCTTCGATTTTTTCGAAAGTAAGCTCAAAGAAAGCCAGTGAAACACTGATGAGAAAGTTGCTTACGTCAAGTCGATATTTTGAAGTTTAGTGGTCAAATTCGAGCAAAACCTTATTTTTTACTTCATCTTTTAAAAAAATACTTAGAAAAAAAATCGAAAAAATGCGAAAATTTCGAAATGTTTTTTTGATGATTTGGGTTCTTAGTACACTTAATTATCATCTCGTATCATTTGGAGCATTTGTAATGCCTCTAAGGCCTTTTATTAAATCAGAGTCGTATACCCCTTAAGGGGTACAGTTCGGTTTTCAAATTTTCGGTAACCGAACGCGTTTAACTTTTTTTTTGAACATCAGCCCTGTTGTAACGGACAGCCTGACAATACTGAAATGCTGGAATATATAGTTAATATTTGTCTGAAATTTTCAAAAAATGTATTTAAAAGTTTTTGTATGATCGTACCGGTCGTGATACTGGTTGAAAAACCCGGTTTTTGACTAAATTCGTATCATTTTATTTAGAGATGAGATGTCAAAATTTTTTGATTGTTCTAACGCCCACTATTAATGGTATTCGAGAAGTAATATGGGAATTTTAAATGTAATTTTCGGTCTATTTGCTAAAAATCGACAAAAATACACATGTTGAATTGACTGTTTTCGGTGTATTCTTCAACTTATTCAATTTCATTTGAAGCACTGATACCAGATTTTTTTATTCAAAAAAGCACTTATTACAAATTATGTGCTACAGGTTAATACGGCATTTGTTTTGAAATATCTTGTTTGGTTTTCTTATGCGAGACGTTCAAGTTTTGATTGCGCAGATTTCCCATTTTTTTGATCAATTTTTTTAAAAATTTTATTTTTTCATACAATTTGAAATCTTGGCTACTCAATGCAAGAAAATTAGGCGGTATTTTTTTTGCGGAGTTTTTGATGCAGCAGTTCAAAAAAGACAGCATGAAATACTTTGAGAGAATTTGAAATTTCTGAAATAAATTTTTTCCGAAATTGATTTTTTTTATTTTTCGGGAATAAATCGACAACAAAAATCCAAATGCCAGAAAATTAGCTTCGTAGCATGTGTAGATCTCGAGTTATAGACATCCGTCGGTTACCTCCTTTAGGCTTTATTCCCACAAAGTTTTTTTTCGTTCCTTATTTTATATTTGATTTGAATACTGAACTAAATTGTAATTTATTCAGATTGTTGAAGAGTTATCCGAAGACTCATTTTTCCGTTGAAGTCTTTTTGGAGAAATTAGTGTTTTTAGATCCAGTATTTATCAAGATATCGTTAGAAGAAAGAAGTGGAAACTATTTCTGCGGATATCCTCTTGTGGAACGAAATTCAAGCCGAAGACAAATAAATATAGGTAAATTTATGCTTCTGTCTGATTGCTTAGAAGAAGATATACTACCTTTTTATTGGGAAATCGATATTTCACTATATATATTAAGCGGATTGTGGGTGCAGTAGTATTTTCGACCACGGTCGCAAATTCGGTATTTTTTCAATTGCATCTGACCATTCAGCACCTCGGGAATCGTTTGCAATTAAAAAAAACACCAAATATTTCTGGATATTTTTCTAGAACATTGAAATAGCTTGCTAACTGAAATGCCCGAATAATGACAGATGATCAAAAACAAAATAACCCATTAGTTACAAAAATCTTTTGACCAATATTCTAGAAAATTCCAAAAAATATCGTTTCGGACTTGCATAAAAACGGAAAATAATTCTAGATAGGTATCATTCAGAATAAAAAAACAACTCGCAAGAAAAAGTATTCTAAATGAAAGTATTTCAATATGATAGTTGTTCAGATTTTTGCGCTTTTCAAATATTTCAATTTTACCTAACAATTAATAATGTCGCGCATAATCAGCATGAAATAGTGATTGCGAGAAATATAAAAAAAATTATTAAAATTTCCTTGGTTCAAAAGTTTAATAAGATAATAGAGAAGAATTAATGAAAAGAGAAAAGAAATGCATGTGCCGTTATGTGATTTTTGGATACGTGGATTGACGGTATACTTCAATGGAAAGAATACCAGCAATTAGGTTTTATGCATTTAAGGTTGTGTGATAATATTTTTAAAAATGAATCAATTTTTAACTTTTCAAGGTTACGGACTACAATTCGAAAAATAAACGTTCACTCAATTCTCACAAAAGATATTTGAGTTTTAAAAAGGCCTTTATTTTTCCCAGCAAATTGCTGGAAGCACCCACAATCCCCTTAAAATGAGCACATCTATTCAGAGAAATGTTTCGAATCAGACCATTGTTTCCAATTTTTTTAACAAAAACTGATAATTAAACAATTTATTAATCTCAGAAAAAATCAAAATGTTCCATTTGGACCATTTTATCTATCACTATATATATAATTTCTGCTCAGTTTCAGCTATCTAAGAATTTATCGATGAGTCAGGAGCACCCGTAATCGATATCCAACATTATTGTGAGTACATTATAGAGTTTTTGTTTTAGATTATCTAAAATATAAGCTCTAACTTTGTGGCAAACTTTCAACAAAAATTAATAAGTTTATACGTCCAGCATTTTGACCTTGCTTTGTCAATCTTCATATTATCCTATTTTAAACTGTGTAGATTCGACATTACTGGCCTTATTTCGCAAAATGCTTCAAAATTCTCAAGTTTTCAGAGCCAAAAAATTAAAAATGGCATATTGCCCTCCTCTTCTCCTTATAGAGACACGTCAAAATACGAATACCGTGAAGTTTTGGACCATATTTTGTCAAAATTATCTTTATATAGACCAAACGGCAGACCTACATTTTCAGACCTTATTTTCGAAAAATTAATTTGATTCTTTGATCATTTTTTAACGTCTGTCCGAAAATGTTGGGTGAGAAAAAAGGATTTTAAAACGATCAGAAGGATAACAACTTTCAATTTTCCGAAAATAGGTCTGGCCTTTCTCTTTTCTTCGAATATTAAAAAAACTATCAACCAGTTCCGAACTACTGTAGGCAGGGGCGGCACAAGATTTGAAAATTGTGTCTCTGTTCCTGAGTCCAAAAATTAGAAATATCTGTCCTGTCAAGAGATGCGTAAAACTGTCCTGTCCACAAATCCAGGACAGGATAGCAAGGACAGGGACATGCCAGTAAGACAGCCGACCCCTGACTGTAGTGCGCTTTATAAGAACCATATGGACAAGAAGCCAATCTGCCAAAACGCTATTAGTTTTTTATTTTTGGCATGTCTAGGGTTAGGCCACTGGGGATTTTTCGATTTTTTCCAAAGGTTGGCCCCATACAAATAAATTGTCACCTCATACTAATGATGTATCGACCCTAACGAAGAAAGAATATCCATTTTAAAATTTCTCAGTACCACCACTAGGTGGCGTCTAATCCCACTAGTGGCGTGACCACCACTAGTGCTCTAACTTATCAGGGCTATAAGGTCAATAGGACAAGAAGGGCAAAATCAAATTTTATAAACCTCCTGTTGATCGGATTTTTGTTTTCTATCAAAACACCTGTTTTCAGAACAATTCGGACCGTAGGCCAAAAAAAAATAAAATATTTTTTAATCATTTGCGAAAAATAAGGCAATATTGCACCAAACCTAAGGGACAAGAGTAATGGGCAAAATCTCAGCTTGTCATTAGACGAAAAAAACGAAAAACCAGATTAATTTCTAACTGAAATCCCGACTGTATATTTTTTTCAGTATATCTTGCTCTTTCAATAAAGTGTTCGAGACCACGAACGAAACAAATACTGCAGCGATCAGTGCTACCGGCGAATCGTGTTTTGTCCAAGGTCAACTTGATACTTCTCCTTTGTGGATTAGAGATCCAACAACGAATGAAAATGAAATTGAGTTATTGGACAGTATCGGATTACCGGAAGATGGAGCTAGCAATTTGCACAATATCAGGTAAGCTTATTCAAATTTAAAAAAAATTAATATTTTGCGGGGTGGTTGCCGCGAAGTAGGGTAAAATGTGCTTGTATTTTAGCGCACGAAAGGGGGTGCTAAGACTCATTTGGTCTTTTTTCAAACGTCTCTCGACGGCTTTTCACTTCAGACGAAAATGGAAACATTCAAAAGGAAGACTGTTGAATATTCGCCAAAAAATTGACCTATCTCTTTGGTGGGAAGATAAGCTCCTTAGGCATATGTAGGGACGCGTCACTGGGGATTTCTCGATTTCAAGTTCGTTTCAGCCAGTTAATTATTTTGTGGTTATTATGTAAATCGACCCCTAACTAACGAAGAATACTGACCATTAAAATTTCTAAGACCTCCACTAGGTGCCAAAAAACTTTCAGAAAATGAGAAAGTGGAAAAATGTTGATGAAGTATGCCCGAATGTAAAATATGAAGTTTGTTTTTTTAAAAATCAGGGAATTCTTGTATCAAAATTTAAGAAATATTTATTTTTTTAATAAATTTTGTTAAATCAATTTTTCATAAACTTACAATTAGAAATAAGTTGATACTAAGGACAAAGAGTGCATTCGCTGGAATTCGATCATGATAACTAGTTGAATTAACCCAAACAAGTTTTAAGCTTGCGAATAAGTGTCAAAACCTCTATTTTAAAAAAATATAATCTTAGATACGCTAGTTTAAACAGGGGAACTCGTTCTAAAATATTTTTTTTCTCCAGCATCCACTTGTGGTTATTTTGTATAATTTAAGTTATTTTTATGATTCCTGAGGTTGATTTTTACCCTAGAAAGCGGAACTTTTTTTATATGCTCACAAGGGTTAAGGGCTAGATATACTGCTTAAATATACGTAGCTCGAAAAAAAAAATCAGGTTGCCATCACCGTTGGTTCAAAATCCTGCAGTCGAATCTAAAAAAAAACACCTTATTTAGACACACATAGACATAGGAAGTGAATAAAACATTATGATAAGTTAGTTCGTAATCTCTGGAAGACGTTTTAAATTATATTTAAGAAAGCATGTTGAACGAACCGGTTAATGAGGTTAACCAGGAGCAACAAATTTCTTGAAAAAGCCGTATTTTTTTCGTCCTATTTAGGAAATGTTTCAAAATTTGACATTATCTGCGAAATGCAAAGGCGGAAAAAATTGTTGTCGATTTTTTTTAATTTTCTTACTAAAAAGGTATCAGAGCTGGCGAAAAGAACAGTTTTTTGCTATTTTGGCCACGGAAAGTTGTATTTTTTATGCTACATGGAAAACTATTTTTCCGTGCACTATAGTTTTTTGTTATAATTGTCAACAAAATTGTTGTGTCTGATGTAACGATTTCATTTTTTAACTCCCAGGAGTACGATTTGAAAATTTATTTTTTGACATCAATGTCATCGTATGACATTTTCAAGTGTACCAAACGATTCCTAAGTTGAATGTTTCTGAAAGCGGTATTATAAACTATGGCGAAATATTTAACCGTTCGAGCGCGAAAGCAGAAGACATCTTTTATTTTCGACACTTAAAAAATTTTAATATTTTTTTCAAAAATTTTTGCCATTTTTTCCCGATTTTTTTAGTTTTCATGACTAAAAAAGCCACGTTGAGTTCAAAATCGTAAAATCAGACCTCTAGCTTGTTTAGTTAACTAAAGAAAGATACAACTTGCCTATAGAACCTATATACTCAAAATAAGCTTATTTCTAATTTTATAAAAAAACATCCAAAATATTGAATTTTTGGAAATTTGTATCTCTTTATATAATTAAACAGGATACGCGGAGATCAAAAATTGTAAAATCCAGTCAATTAGATTTACATTACAATATATATAGACTGCCTATAGAACCCCCTTAAGGATTTTTATATTGTTTTGTTCGAGATAAAATAATACAACAGTCATCGCTCCCTAACTGGTACACTGCGCCCTAACTGGTACATTTTTTGAACTTATGGATATATTTTTTGAAAGGCCCCAAACTTTTTCCATCTACTTTCGAAATTAACCACAAAATAAAGCAATTTTAATGTGCAATGTAGCTTTCTAATCAAAATTATAGGGATGCGCCCTAACTGGTACACTTTTTGTTGGTTGGTAAGTGTACCAGTTAGGCAGCGATGACTGTAGTTAAGGATTTTTGTACCGAATCGAAAACTGTTCAAATTATGACGTAATTGAGAAAGCCTACGCGCTTTTAATTTTTTGAACAAAATACTTAATTTCCGGTTAAAAACAGTGGCCCAAAGCTTGGAAATGTATATCTCACGGACTATTTAGACTCTAAATTTTAGAGGCCTTCAAATAAATAGACCTCAGATTAGACTTTTTTCTCCATATTTTCGATTAGAACTTTTCGAGAAATTTTTATAACTTTATTTTCTAAAACTCAAAAATTGGTCTGAGAAAAATTAACTAAGATATCGATAGATTTAATTTTCTTCGAAAAGAAACGCATTTTTTTTAAATCGGACTGCTGGGGTAGGCCGCATATTGCCGACCAACACCTACGCAATTTCACGATTTTTAGTAAAATTCCTCCCGGTGCCCATATCGCCGAAAGAGCCAATATCACTGAAAAGGCGTTAGCGTTTTTATTATAAATTACTTCGAGTGCGTCATGAATGCCGTCATATTTCAAGATAAAATTTCCCAAATTTTCTTTTTTGAATATTTATCTGTTTGCGTTTGGTGGAGTACGTACTTCTGCATATTGTGATTTTATACTTCATTCGAACGTATTCCTACAGACTTGATGTTAGAATAAGTTTATTTTTTGTTTGTGACCTTATTTTTACCTATTCCAATGATAACAATACCAGTTTTTAAATTCAATACAGGGGGGGGATATTGGCACATTCGGAGATATTGGCGCATCCGGCGATATTGACACATTCGTCGATATTGGCACATTCGGCGATATGGGGACAGAAATAACTTTTTTGTTCAAAAAATGAAAAACGAGTACTCTTTCGAAATGACGTCATATGTCAAACATTTTTTTTCGATTTTATATATGGAGTTTTACAATAGGTTCGAATGAAGTGAATCACCAAAATGCGTAGAATTTAATAATCTACCAAACGCAATAAAATTAAAGTTGAAAAGAGTAAATTTGGGAAATTCAATCATGAGAATGACGTCATTCATGACGCCCACAAAGTAATTTATATTTATAAATGTCAAAAAAATTCAGCGATATTGGGCATTTTCGGCGATATTGGCACTAGAAATATTTTAGCTAAAAATCGTGAAATTGCGTAAGTTTTTTCAGCGATTTCCGTACTCTAGAAAACTCACTTTTACGAGGCGGGAAAAATACTGGCAACTTAAAATTCCAAACCTGTTGTGTTCTTTTATAAGCTTCTTTATGCTTTAGAAGCTCTTGTCGGAATTTAAATTTCGCTTCTTCTGTCAATTCTTGTTTCTTTTTATTTTCTTCAATTTTACGATTTCTCAAAATTTCTTTCTCTTTTTTAGAACTCATCGCAAAATTATTAACCTTCCTTTCGAAGTAAAACGCCCTTCAGTAAAGCGCTGATTGGCCCTAATTTTTATATTGAGTCACCATGAGTCATGATTCAATTATTATTTTTAGCTCGTAAGGAGAAGGGTAGTATGATACCAGTGGTATCGATCATAATTTATGATTCATAAACCATAGGTCTTACCCATTGGGTATGCTCATTTTTCGTGTCGAATTGTTCCGTGTTTAGAAAGAAACCTCATTTGGCCCGAATTTCAAAAGTCAAAAATGGGTATAGATTTAACTGGTCCATCCTGTAGAGAATTTTTTTCTGATCATTTTAAGTACCATTTTAGGTAGAAGGTTTTTTTCTTTTTCACAAATTTTTCAAAAAACGATTTTTCGGTCAAATTTTCGAGATTTTGCAGTGGATTTTACAAAAGAATCGTATTTCGGTAAGTTGGTCGGAAAAAGGTGTTTTTAAGAAAAAATCAATTTTTCAGATTATGAAACTAGCTTAAGGGAGTGGGTGTCGCTGATTTGAGCCTCTTCCGAGGTCATTCCCGCCAAACTAGCAAAGGTGATTATTCCAAAAACATTTGTAACTAACACAACCAACCTTCGGGTAATTTTGAACTTAACAGTAATCTGATACAATCCCACCTACGCGGACACCTACGCTTTTAAAAACGTCTTAAAAAGACACGCAGTCGTACCTACTTCTTCAATTTCATCATTTTTATTATTTTTTGTGTGAGGCTCCATTTTGCTTTCGGCGGGACAAAACGCAAAAAAACTAAAAATTAAAAATTTTGAAATGATCATTTGGGAGGCTCAGGCAAAAGGTATCCTCCTCCACCAGTTTGAGAAATATAGTTTCGACTCATACTGCATCTGAAACACAAGACTTGTTTGACAATCCATCAGAGAGAGTTTTTTGAAATTTTGATTCGGCGTCTCTTGGGGCCATGTCACTTTCATTTTGAGCCTAAATTTTGACAAAAATTAGAAACTAGAAAAAATGCTTCAAAATATTTTTTTTTCCCGTAAATACAAAACACTTTTAAGGATTTTGGTGCAATTTTAACTCGGTAGCGTCGAAAGAAAAACAAATTAGCGCACTTTCAATATTAAATCATATATAAATCAATAATTTTTGTTTTGTTTCTTGGCTTTTTTGGCCCCAAAAGCAAATTTCGAGTAAAAGACAATGATGCATTATGTGTGAGGCTTTTTTGGAGCCTGACACAAAAAAAATAATGAAAAAATGGTGAAAATTGAAGGAGAAAATTCATTCTGAGTGTTTAGGAGGGTTTTTAAAAGCGTAGGTGTAGGCGTAGGTGGAATTGTATCAGATTACTGTTAAGTTCAAAATTTACGCGAAGGTTGGTTCTGTTAGTTACAAATGTTTTGGAATATCACCTTTGCTAGTTTCGGAAATGACCTTGAAGAGGCTCAAATCAGCGACACCCACTCCCTTAAGGCGGTAACCGACGCGTTTCACCTGTTTTAAAACGCCAGTCCTGTTCTAACAGACAGCCTGACGATACTGATATCTTGGAATATAGTTAATTTTTGTCTGAATATTTCAAAACAAGTATATAAAAGTTTTTTGTATGATCGTACCGGTCGTGATACTGGTTGAAAAACCCGGTTTTTGACTTAATTCGTTATACGAATTTCGTATCATTTTATTTAATCATGAGATGTCAAAATTTTTAATTTTCCATTTTTAATGGTTTTTAGGAAGTAAAGTAGAATTGAAAATGTAATTTTCGGTCTATTTGCTCAAAATCGACAAAAATTACATGTTTAATTGACTGTTTTGGGTGTATTGAGTACTTATTCAATTTCATTTGAAGCACTTATGTCAGATTTTTTTATAAACAAAAGCACTTTCTACAAATTGTGTGATCCAGGTTAAAGTGGCATTCGTTTTACAATTTCTTTTTTGGTTTGCTTATGCGAGATGCTCAAAGTTTCGGTTGTGTCTAATTCGCCAGATTTCCCAATTTTTGATCAATTTTTAAATTTTTTTTCAAAAAAATTTTATTAACTCATTTTTTCCTATAGGCTATAGCTTACATAACAAGTTAACCTATGCCGAATAAAATAAGTAATTCTGATATGGTGTTCTCAAAATACAGCATAATTTCGGAAAAAATACTAAAAAAATCCAAATTTTTGAAATTTTTTTGTCCGAAATTAATTTTTTTTTCTATTTTTTGGAATGAAATCGACAACGAAATTACGAATGCCGCGGCATGCCGCACAAATCAGCTTCGTAGCATGTGTAGATCTCGAGATATACCTCCGTCGGTTACCTCAAATTTCTCAATTTAAGAAAATATAGGAAACTTTTTTTTTCGAAAATATGAAATTTTTATAATTTTTTATACAATTGGAAATCTTGACCCAATGCAAAAAAAATTATAGCTTTTGATTCAGCAGTTCGAAAATGAGAGCATAAAACACTAAGAGAGAATTCAAAATTTCTGAAAAAATTTTTGCCCGAAATTATTTTTTTTATTTTCTGAATTGAAATCGACAACAATTTCGAATGCCGAAAAAATTAGCTTCGTAGCATGTGTAGATCACGAGATATAGACCTCCGTCGGTTAACCTCCTTAATAATGATTTCCCAGAATAAAACAGCATATATTAACGCAATTTTTTCGGCAGTGAATTGCGGCATTGGATTGTAGAATAATCTGAAATTTTGCAAATTTTTGAGTATTTTCTGGTCATTACTGAATTTGTTTTTCACAAAATGAATCGCAGGTTAAATTTTGCTAAAAAGATTAATATCACCGTCGGTGATTCACCGAGCAAGGTTTTCAATAGATTCAGCATGGAACTGAAAAAATACTCTAGAAAAATCTGTATTTTTCGAAATTTCTATGTTTGAATCAAATTTTTTTTTCATTTTTCCGGAAACCGAAAATGAAATTTTGAATGCTGCAAAAATAAAGCTCACCATACAGTATGGTCCACATGGTATACTAGTAGAATATACATAGAACTTCGATGAGGTTTCCCATCGTACAAAAATCTTTAATAAATTAAGTTCAAATTTATTTAATATGTTAATTTTATTTACAGGTATTTTTCCTGCCGAAATCAGGCTGAAGTTTTTGTTACAAGTTGGACTTATTTAATCAATAATTTTGGATAAAATCATTTTTTGTCTAGTATCTATGCTCTATCTTCTTCCCATTCATTTCTTGAGTGCGAATTAAACCAAATCGCATTTTCTCCACTTCCTGCACCTCTATTGCAAAAACTGGTGTGGCAACATTGACGACATACTGATGTAGGCAAAAATGACTCAGGGCGACATTGAGTTAATCGTTTAGAATAGTGGTTGAAATTCTGCCTTTTGTTACTGTTGCAACTATTACTCTCTTGACATCCCATACTCACAGAGGCAGTTTCTCCATTTCGTTTTCGGAGTTCAATTTTGCAAGTGTCCTGAAATTTGAATATCAAAATATTATTTATATTCTTTGTGCACTGAGGGTTATCAATCTGATGAGTTTAGCGCTTATGAGGACGTTTGTCAGTATGATAAGAAAACTTAATGATATCCTGTTCAGAGTGAAAAAACACAAAAATCGTAATAATGTACCGCCTGAGTTTCAAGTGGCGAAGAAACTAAAAGTGGAACATTATACTGAATCCGATATAGTCACTACCAGAGCCCACATACGCTTTACCTTGCTTGAAAAATATAAAGGATCAAAAATAGGATCCAATGATACTTTTCTCTAGAAAATCGGATGAATAATTATATTCTGGCGTAAGCTGGGAAATAAGCGTCCCTGATTGGCCGAAAGGCGGCCTGTACACTCACCCGTCGCTTAAAATCCGTATTCTACACCACACTGACATGTCTCTCGAGATTTGTGTTTTTCACTCTGAACAGAATATAGCAAGCTTATTTGTTCTAAAATGGAATCATCGGGTCAATAGGTAATAATGCTGATAACAAAAATATTTCTTAAACATTGCTGACTAAATTATCGGTACAAAATGCTACACTACTGGTTTATTTTTTTCCGATAATGAAGTCAGCAGAGTTTCAGAATTATTTTTCAAATTGTCATTATCACCTTTTGCCCCGTTTATTTTACTTATCTGAACATTAGCTTTCTAAATCCTTGATTTTTCTAGTTATACTGACTAACGTCAAAATAAGTTATTAAATTGATAACCTTTACTGCAAAGTGAACCTTGAAAATTATGGTGATATCTTTAGCGCGTGTTCGAATCCCACACCGCCTTATTGGCAGAGGTGTTTATCGGCTGATATTATGCATCAATCAACTTTGGTGCTCCCAATATCAAGCACCCTTGCTTATTATTATACCCAAAACAGTCACTAAGACAACACTAGTGGGATTTGAACACGCGCTATAGAGATCACCCTCATTTTCAAGATTCACTTTGGTTGGAAAAAGGATATCCTTTTCCCAACCTAAGTCCATCTTAAAAAATGCTTACTATCTCTATAGCGCGTGTTCGAATCCCACTTATGTTGTCTAAGTGATTGTCTTGAGTATCATTATAGGCAAAGGTGCTTGATATTGGGACCGCCAAAGTGGATCGGTGTGTTATCACTTAAGAA
Source organism: Oikopleura vanhoeffeni (assembly GCA_004367855.1). NCBI lineage: Eukaryota > Metazoa > Chordata > Appendicularia > Copelata > Oikopleuridae > Oikopleura > Oikopleura vanhoeffeni. The sequence goes on along the minus strand of SCLH01001801.1, from coordinate 49,020 downwards.
ATCACCAAGACAATCACTCAGACAACATTAGCGGGATTCGAACACGCGCTATAGAGATAGTATGCATTTTTAAGATGGACTTAGGTTGGGAAAAGGATATGGATCAAACTTTTTTCTCAAGTGGTTCTAAATGTGCGCCTTGATTTCACTGATAATCTATATATATTTTTTTTAATTTGATGTCCCTCCCATAAAACGAGTCAACACGTACGCGAATTCAAGTTTGATTCAGGTCATACTTCAGACAGTGTGGGCATACTTTTTTTAAACTAAGAATAATTCCGCCGCGCACACTATTTATCGGCGCATTAAGAAAATTTCCGTTTTCTGCCAAACGTTGTGTTCTTTCGTTCACAAGCCCTCATTCGGGCGAGGATGGTAGAACAAAAGGTGTGAAAGATATATTTACTGCTCGCAGCTCTACAATATTTTCTAAAACTCATGATTCACAATCTCTGAATAAGTGTGAAATAAGCTCTCGAAACGTTGTAATTTCGTTGTTATCTTCAAAAGTTGATTACAGGGCGGAATGAGCGAAATAAGATTATGGGATAATTAACAAATTTATCGATGGAACCGATCGCTAGTGCAGTTGAACATGACGCAATTTGAGCCTCCATTCTCTCGTTAATTCATAAAAAGGCAATTTGCTCCAGGCAGACATGGGTAATGTTTTTCGCTTTAGATGATTTTACAGTCGCAATCTTCGCAGATGAAATTCGTCGATTTTTTCTTCAAAATTATCAGAGATTTTGTCTTTCTCCTCCTCTCTCAATATTAAAATTTCAGCGTTTTTACGTGATCTCCACAGAATCGAACTAAAACGTGATAAGTATTGGTACTACACGATCTTGAATTACTCTTTTTTCAGGTTCATGATTCATGTATTAAATTTCTCGTCGATAATGCAATTAATAAATAGTGCCGAAAAGGGTTTCGTTTGTTAATTGACTCATTATGTCGGAAAGTTCTATTAAGGGTAGGGATCCCGGCTCCTAATTTTATGCGTTATGATGTCATAAAAAATGCACCAGATCAATGTCTTGTGTTGTTGAAAAGCACAAAAACAACCCAACGATAAGAACAAAAAAATTTTCGAAAAATTTTGCGTTTTTCTCGATTTTTTCATAAGTATTTTTCTCAAAATTATGTCAAAAATACGTTTGTGTCAATTGACCAACATCAAAACTTCAAAATATCGGTTGACGTAAGCTCAACTTTCTCTTCGGGTTTTCCTCAGCTTTCTTTTGGCCTTCTTTCGAAAAAACGAAGCACATTTTTTTCGGAAATTTTTTCCAACGTGGACTCTATAAAATTCAGTTTTCTGATGTTTGGGTCAAGAAATATTGACAAAAAACGGCCCCATGACAGTTTCTTAGTTTGGTTAGAGCTACGTTTACAAAATTTGAGTAAATTTTGAAATTTAACCTAAGGAGGAGTAGGATTTTCTCGATTAAAACGTCCAAAACACCAGGTATTTGGACCGGTTTTCTTTTACATATTCTAGAAATAAATATGCGTGTATCGTGACGAAAGAGCGCGTCCTTCAGAAAGTTGGGCGAACAATACTTAATTCTACAGTTATGTGTGACAAAATTTGCGGTTTATTTCAAATAGAAACACATAGGAGGAGATAGATTTGGTTCGTTTTGGTTTTGGTGGCTCTTGTGCCGTTTATTTGAAGGAGTGTGGGGCCATGCAAAAAAGTTTTGACACATGTTGTCGCAAAGATGAAGGCTAGTTCTACAGACTGGTAATCTGAATTATATCCTTGAAGCTCTTGTTTGGCTAATTTTTTCGAGAATAGTGTCGATTTAGGAACCAGGAGATACCCTTTAAGTTCAAAACATATTTTAGATATTGGATAGTCATACTCAAGCGGTCTTGCCATACTTTATTACCCGAGTGTTTTTTTCCCGCGCGCCGACTTTATTTACTTTTCGGGCACAAGTGTGCCGCACATCGCAGCTGCAGAATTGTCAGGCGTTTTCTGTATGGCACCGAAAAAAAGTGCGCTTATTTAATTGCGTTAAATAAGTTTGAAAAATTTTCGTTCTTTTTCCGCCGTATGATATCCATATTTCAACGAATTCACTCAATTTACATGCAAAACTTTGAAAGGACAGAAAAATTAAATATATTCAATGTTGCCAAATTACTAGAAAAATTTCTGCTCGATAAATTTTCCAAATTTTTTAGTATAGATTGCTTCGAAAAATTATTATTTGTTTATTAAATGATTCTGATAGCATCTGATTAAATATAAAGTGTGTATATCATGAACAAATGATGTGTCTGTTTGACAGTTTCCACTGAGTTTATAATTAATTTATTTAATCGCGTTTCTATTACTACTCTTTGGGTCTCATATTCCGCAACCAAACTACGCAGCAGGTTATTGAAAATAGTGCCAATCAAGAGCTGGAGCGCGACAAATTCCGGGAAAAATAACGCCAATTTTTCGAAAATTCCTTGCTTCAAAGATTGTGGTTATATCCGCATATTAATAACATATTTTTTTTTCTATTTTCATTGCGATAAATGTTATTAAGCGGACTCATTTTAAGGCTAAACAAACACCAGAAGCGAGGCAAGCGCTGCGACAAATATTTTTTGAGCCTTTTCAATGCGAAAATTGCCAGAATTTGGACCAGTCAACAATCTCAAAGTTTTTTCTTGTATTGCGAATCCAAATTAATCCCGATAAACGTACTCCTAACAGGGGCGGTTGCCCCCGTAGTCTATATGCGCTACTACGTTGGAACCGCCGAGATCAAACACCTTACGTATATGCCCTCCGCAAAACCTACGCTTTTGAAAAATAAATTTACTTCGTTCCTGGCCGTGCCGGTATAGTTATAGGAAAAATATAGGTCTTTTTTTCAAACGTTCCTAGGCAATATCTAGGCGTTTTATATCCGAGTGGTTTCAGACCAAGATTCATTCCTGTCGGAAGACGACAAAATGATATAATACTTTTTTTTAAAAAAACATGTTCAGCAATTTGACCAATGAAGTATACTGGTTATTTTTCAACAAGGTTTAAAACATGTTTTCAAGTCAAATTACATTATGATTGGTACAAATCTTAGAATTTGTAACGAAAAATTAATTTAAAATCACCAAAAATTCTACTCTGACCACTCCCTCCTTAACTCATTTACATGTATAAACTCTACGATCAGTTGAATTGACCATCAGCCAGTGGTCTTATTTTTTTTCTTTGAAATCTATACTTTTTGAATTCATGTTTTTTTTAATTTACTTTATTTTCTTTTTTCGGATGAAATCAAAAGTCTTGATAATACACTAAAAACTAGTCTAGAATATATGTAAAATTACCTTAAGGGGGTTATGCGACTCTCGATTGTGAATTAAAGGCCTTAGAGGCATTTACAAATGCTCCAAATTGATACGGGCGGGATAGGTGATTATTAGTGTTACTAAGCAACGCAAAATAACATCAAAAAATTTTTTTATTCGAAATTTCAACGCATTTTTCATTTTTTTCTAAGTATTTTTTGAAAGATGAAGATTTAAAAAAAGACGTAATTGCTCAAAATTGACCATACTAAAACTTCAAAAATATCAACATAACTTGATACCTCCAAGGGCATACTTTCTTCATCAGTGATTTCACTGGCTTTCTTCTTGAGATCCTAGCTTTCGAAACTCACTTTGTGTGTGTTCGGATTTTGGGAAATAATGACCAAAAACAAATGCATTATTTTCGAGTTCTAGGTTTCTTCGTTATCTTGCTTTAAGAATTTCTGGGGTAATACTTGATAAAAATTTAGCTATTTTGCAAACATATTCTCGGAGGAGATAGATTTTGAAGTGTGTGCAATTTTGGCTGTGCAAAAAAATCGGCAGGTTATATTGGCGTTCATTAAATTTCAGCGCCGGATGCGAAAAAAGCTCTCCATTAAAAAATGGTAAACTATAGTGACCTTTTCGTGATCGGTGAAAATTTTGAGCTCAATTGGATGTATATACCGTCTGGAGGAGATAGATTTTGAAATTTTGAAATGTCACTTGTTACGATACTGCACCTACTTAGGCGTGTATGGTCAAATTAAAATTTTGTGATGTACTTTTTTCCGTCAAGATTAAGGATTGATCTACAAATTAGCATTTTCGGTTTTTCTCTTGAACTGTTTAGTCTTTCAGTAATTTTGACCTAAAAGAAAATTGTCCGAAATCAGCAGTCCCCATACTCTCCCTCCTAATCACCTAAAAATTGCTTTTCATTATCGTTGACGATATTATTTTAATCGCTAATTTTTAGACTTGCTTAGTGATATTTGTGATCAATATTTGTGACACCATATCAGAAAGCACATTTTCCCCAGAATTTACGGTGTTTACTTATTAGTATAGAAAGTCACCGACTATATCCGGTCGATTACGCGTCATAATATTAGCGGGGTTGATATGGGCCGACAACCATTACTTTAAACTAGAGCTTTACGCCGCACCCCCACTGATAAGGATTATATCTTCAATCTTCAATATTTTTCGAAGTATTTCCGATGGGACAGCCTAAAACTTGCTGACACTCTCGACTCAAAAATGATCCTGAAGAGTGTGCGTCCGATCAAATGTTTTATTCATGTTGGTTAAATCAACTGAGAAGTTTTAATGAATGGTTTTAAAATTACATTACTTGGTTTTGTGTTTGCACTCTCTGCTTCGGCTCCGGTCGAGTCGCAAGCTAATCGAAACTGTTCGCATTGCACCTCCAGGGCGTTCATATTTAGCGAATTAAATAACAATGTTATGTGATTTTTCTTTTCTCTTACTAGAGTTATTAAAAAACTAATGTTCNTACTATCTCTATAGCGCGTGTTCGAATCCCGCTAATGTTGTCTGAGTGATTGTCTTGGTGATTTCTTAAGTGATAACACACCGATCCACTTTGGCGGTCCCAATATCAAGCACCTTTGCCTATAATGATACTCAAGACAATCACTTAGACAACATAAGTGGGATTCGAACACGCGCTATAGAGATAGTATGCATTTTTAAGATGGACTTAGGTTGGGAAAAGGATATGGATCAAACTTTTTTCTCAAGTGGTTCTCAAATGTGCGCCTTGATTCACTGATAATTATAATATATTTTTTTTAATTTGATTCCCAGTAAAACGAGTCAAGTTAGCGAATTCAGTTTGATTCAGGTCATCTTCAGAAGTGTGGGCATTTTTTTTAAATAAAATAATTCCGCCCACACTATTTTCGCGCATTAAAAATTTCCGTTTTCTCCAAAAGTTTGTCTTTCGTTCACAGCCCTCATTCGGGATTAGAACAAAAGGTGTGAAATATATTTTACTGCTCGCAGCTCTCAATATTTTCTAAACTCTGATCACAATCCTGAAGATGCTAATAAAGCGAAACGTTGATTAATTTCTTGTTTAATCTTCAAAAGTGATTACAGGGCGGAAATGAGCCGAAATAAGGTTATGGGATAAATTAACAAATTTATCGATGGAACCGATCGTAAGTGCAGTTTGAACAGTTGACGCAATTTGAGCCTCTTCCGTTAATTCATAAAAAGGGAATTTGCTCCAGGCAGAACTGGGAATGTTTTTCGCCGTTAGATGATTTTACAGTCCAATCTGCAAATGAAATTTCGTCGATTTTTTCTTCAAAATTATCAGAGAATTTTGTTTTCCTCCTCTTGTCACATATAAAATTTCAGGTTTTTACGTGGATCTCCACATGAACTAAAACGTGATAAGTATGGTACTACACGATTTGAATTCATTTTTTTATGATTATGATTAAATTTCTGATCAGTATGCAATTAAAAATAGTGCCGAAAGTGGTTAAGTTTGTTAATTGCTCATTATGTCGGAAGTTCACAATTTAAGTTTTCAAAACATATTTTTAATTGAAGTCAACTCAAGCTGTTTTGCCATACTTTTACCCGAGTGTTTTTCCCGCCGCGCGACTTTATTTACTTTTCGCGGCACAACTCGCAAGCTGCAGAATTGTCAGGCGTTTTGGTATGCACCGAAAAAAAGTGCGCTTGTATTAATTGCGGGGTATAAAAAGTTGAAATTTTCGTCTTTTTCCGCCTATGATATCCTATTTCTACGAATTCACTCAATTTCATGCAAAACTTTGAGAAAATTGAAATATCATTCAATGTTGCAAATTACTAGAGAAAAATTTCTGCTCGATAAAATTTTCCGAAATTTTTTGTTGTTGTCGAAAAATTATTATTTTTTTAAATGATTCTGATGCAATCTGATAAAATAAATTTCTTATGAACAATGATAATTCTTTTGACATTTTCAACTGAGTTTATTTTTACTTAAATCGCGGAAAAAAAATTCCGGAAAAATACGCCATTTTTTTGAAAATTCCTTTTCAAAGAATGGTATCGCAATAATAACATATTTTTTTTATTTTCATTGGATAATATGATTATAGCGGACCTTTTAAGGCTAATAAAAACCCAAAGCGAGCAAGTTGACAAATATTTTTTGAGCTTTTAAATGGAAAATTGCAATTTTGACCATCAAATATTAAAGTTTTCTCGTGGTATTGCGATCCAAATTATCCCGAAAAGTACTACAGGGGGGTGCGGCGTATAGTTATA
>SCLH01001801.1:8254-26879 GCA_004367855.1 Oikopleura vanhoeffeni | reverse complement strand
CACAGCAGAGAGATGTACTGGTCGATTTATGCGGTACAGCCATCTAGTCGGACAATTTCCGATAAGGGAATTGCGAAGTCAAAAATGGGTAAAATGGGCAAATAATTAATACCCATTATTTTGTCTTTGAAATGTCCTTTATTCAAATCGTCTTGCATTTTTGTCCTCTTGGTAGCTTAGATTCTTCGTCTTATAAGAGTGAAGTCCCCAAAACGCCGAAATTTCTTTTTAAAGAAATATTGAAAGATAATACTTGTGCGTTATTCTGCACTTTTTTCGAATTCTCGCTTATTTAGTGGGAGTAAAATGAGGAAATCTCGAAAACAAGTTGAGAATAACGGCACAAGTATTATCTCGTATATACCCGATTTATTAATCTCACAAAAAACTCACGGCGAAAAAACCTTAGTATTCTTCGCAGCACAAGTTTATTACATATGACAATGAGCTTGAGGGCAGTGGTCTCTGCATTCTTGCTTCTTATTTGGATAAAAATTTAAAAATCCTGCTTTATAAAGAGAAAATGAATTGAACAAAAATACGGATTTAATTAAGAATGATAAATGAAGCTTATTGCTAGCGAAAGAATTGATATGTAATAAAATTCAGTAAATATTTTACAACCAAATGTTACCAGTCGCTCGGGGTTCGGAGTTCGCACATGCAGACGCGTTTAAGTTAAGTTTTAAGGGGTTACAGATTCCCGGACACCCCAATTTGCTAAGCATTTGTAGTATCTATTACGTGTACATCTCAGTACTGCTATATATCTTACTTTTTGCAGGAGCCTAATTCTAAATCAATCAAAACATTTTAAATTTACAACACACGTAAGTTGCATCACATATTTACATGCTTATTGACCAATCCGGTGTCAATCATATATTCGTCAAAAAGCGAAGAATATGAGGCAAAATGTGACATACTTTGAGGGTGCGCAGCGGTCAAATTCTAATTTTTAAATTAAAATCCATGAGACCAAAACGGAAAAAAATATCTGGATCAGAAAACTTGTCGTATAATAAAATGAAATATTTTTTTTTAGTTTTTTTGTTGGGCATTATTCGCCAGGAAATGACGGTCAAAATATTAAATCGGCATTTGCAATTTTCCGCAGTCTTGCCGCATGGTTTCTCACTATGCGCACTTTGAAATGCTTTGTTGAATTCTGCATAAAATAAAAAAATCAAAATTAAGTATTCATAGTAATTTCGGCCAAAATATCTTCAGCTTATAAAGTTTTCCTACTGCATTTTTTTTGTCAAAATGGACAAAATTTCTTACGACAAATTTTCGAACATTTTATTTTCAAAAAAAATTTTTCAGAAATAGCAAATTTTAATGTGAGTACGATTCTTGCAAGAAGAAAACTAACAAAATGAGCTGTTTCATGCTTAAAAACCGAAATTAGTGCTGAAAATGATCGGCTTTTTGAAACTCACTTTCTGACCACTAGATGGCCCAAAAAAAATTCTCTTTGCTCGGGAATCGTCTTTTTCGGTGGCGATACCCCCGATACAAATAAATGTTTATCAAGGAGTCTTAGATCAGTCTGGTAGGGTTTCCGCTGGCACCCTAGACATATGTATATATAATTGATAAATTCACCAATCGTTTGATCAGACGATTTTAAATAAGGAATTAAAAAGTTAACAATTGGTATTCGATTTACTGGGCTCATCTCTTCAAAAACGGTCAGATTATCCAAATAGTTCGATGTCGCTTGTCGGCATGTAAAGCGCCATCGCGCCACGGAATGGTGCAACATAGCACTACGGAGTTAAAAACATTATTGTCATTTTATTTCCTAGAGATGTTTACTAGAATTTTATCAAAAATTCGTTTTTTTCGAAACCAAACAAATACTGGAACTTTAAATGACCAGGAAAAAAATCTTAGCAACAATGGGCTAATAAAACGCGATAACCATTTTTGACTATTGAAAATTCCTATTTCAAATCGCCGTATGGTGGAAGGTTTCCCACTGGAACAATGTCTGAACCGATTTTGAAAAAAAAAAACGTCAGAAATAATGCTCTGATGGTCTTGATGTTGACGTCTTCACGATATCAATCATATTGTAAATTTCGGATCGTGAATAGTTTTTGCGATCCGATCGATCGCCTTTTCTTTACCTCTAGAGAATGATAGATTCAGTTTTCCTATACGGTTATGCGGCATAACTTATGCCCCGTTCGATAGGAGTCCACTTTTCATTTTTTTCAAGCCGCTCCCGGGTCTTAAAAAACAGCTTAAATTTCGAAAAAAAATGGTCTGTTATTTTGTGGTTTGTAAGTTACAATTGTAACGTTTAAAAATATAATAATACTGTATTAAAAATGAAAATTTCGATTGATAAAGATGAGCCTGGCGTTGAAATATGTCTTCCGTGAATATGCTGATACTCGAGAATCGCTACAGGAAAAGTCTGATATATCTCGGAATATATCTAAGAGTTTTTTTATTGGGACTCCCGAGGTCAAATTTTTATCCATGAAATATTTTATGTTGTTTCCAACTCAAGATTTAAAAATCTTTTTAACGCCCTCACACCTCAAACGCCCATTGGGACCAGATATATAAATCCCTAACAACATGATAGAAATAAATTAATCCACAATTTGTCATTCAATATGTGTCATTATGAGTTCTGCAATTTTTTTCTTGTAATGTTTTAAAATTGTGACTATCGCTAGCAGCTTCAAAAAGATATTTTTCGCTACTGTATTTTATGAATTTCGCGCCAATGTTGCGTAAAGAAAATCTCGAGCTCGTGAGGATAATACAACATAGAATTAATGGATTCTGAGTGAGACTCAGGAGGTAGGAATGATCTGAGGCTACTCGGTTTATTATTTTGCTCTGTGCTTTATTGGAGAGTTTTATATTTTTTCTCAGTGATTTCTCTCTAAAAATTTCGAAAATAATAAAACAAAACTCTAGTTTTCGCGAAGTTATTGATATTTGGAGGAAGAATAATTTAACTTTTGATAGAATTGATAGAATCTCTAGTTCTCAACGAATTAACATTTTTTATCCATGCTGCTTCCAAACATTCATTCCCTCAATTTCATTCTTCAGAATCACTAACATTGCTCAGTTTGTGTAGCAATTATCTTAAGTAGTCAACAAAATCTTACGAGACTTGTTCATTTATAGAATAAGGGCATTTTTAAATTTCAATTGTCATGTTTTTTAATTATATTCCGTCGGATGAATAATTAAGGACATTTAATAAATGTCTGTATTTTACGCCAATCTAGACAAAACGCCGATCAAAGTCTTAGTATCTCTTGCAAAATCTAAGCTGACGCTTTATGTTATTTTATATGCGTTCCGTCTAATCAAGCCTACAGCAGCCGAAAACTTGAGTTGCCTTTTTTTTTGTGGCTTGACATCTTGATCAAATTACATTTATTTTTATGCCTCAAAAATAGTATTTTACCGATTTTAGAATGTACGTTTTTTGAACAAGAAAAATAGAAATTATCATTGTTTATGATAATGAATATGCAGATATTTCTATCATAAATATAATTCTAATTAAGGTCATTTGACTAGTTATTATATTTGCCATATCACTCTGAATACAACTTTTTTTGTTGAAAAACTTTAACTCTTCATTTTTCGGCTTATATTGACCAAAATAATTAGTTTTAGAAAATAAATTTCAAGAAGTTTAGTTCTCTCTCATAAGTTTAATATAGATTTGTACTTTCAATTACCAAAGTTCAGCGTATGAGAACCTCCATGAGTCAAGAGTCAAGATGTTCTTTTATAACTTTTTTTTCGAATTTTTTGCGTGCATTTTGGCCTCCAGGGATAACGAAAAACTTCTTTTTCAGACATTGAGAATGAGCTTTTTTAAATCAGAGACTATATTTAAGTACCAGTTCTAATTGAATCTTTTGTTATTCATATGTGATTTTGAAAAAATGCTATGGGTTTTCCATGAGGTATCCTGAACTAAACTCTATTTTGTCTTAGCCATTTTACGAGCACACAAAATTAAAATTAAAAAAAAATATTAAGCCTCCAATTAAGTCTATCCTTGATCTTGTGTCATTAAAAATAATGAATATTCTTATCGCATTTATTATCTCCGCAATACCCCCAAAAGTGGCGTCCCCGAATGGCGTTTGGGTGTGAGGGGAAATTTCAAACGGTTTCTGACGCGCTGTGAGGGGTAAACGAAAACTTTTCTGAATATTTCAACTATGAAACATATCTGAAGAAATCCCAATTATCGGAGCTCCTATATTCCGTCAAATCATGTTGTGAATATTTTAACAACCCCAATTCTTATGGGTCATTCTTCTGTTAAATTATGGAATTTATATGGAAACTAGCTCTAAAAAATATGGCTTTATTTTCTGTTGGCTTATTTATATTTGGCAGCATTAGCAATATCAGAAAAGGAGCAGCTACCCCTATTTGTACTACACTTTTTGTTTTCATTTTATGCATATGATAAATTTTTGAAAGGGACGAGATCGATATACAAGAAATTATCTGATATAGACTAATCCATATAGTCCATTGTAAAATAACCGTTTTTGATTGACTTAAATTTGAAGGTAGATTGAGGCAATAACTTGTGTACTCAGCATTTCCTGAACACCCTGTACTCAGATAAGTCCAATCGGATTTAACTTAATTTTCAGAGTCATATTCAATTGTTTTTTTTTTGTATAATTGCATTTATTAATGACTCAAATTTCAGTGGAAGAAAACTACTTATACATGCCATGGCATCACAACACTTAAAATGCAACTATTTTAACAACCCAAGCACTTTTCCAGTAAGATTAAGGTACTAGTTGAGCTCATTCAATACTAAATTTAGTAGTTTTCCTTTGTTTTTTGACTAAGAGATTCTAATTTCTATGACTCGACCATCAAAATATTCTATTGTAAGATAAAAAATAATATCATAATTTTTACTTTGAAGGCCTTAAGATTTCAAAAAAATATTTTTCCAAATTCCAAACCCCTCATTCCTATATTTTTCTATTTTTTACATTTTGCTACTAATTCACGCATCCAGAAAAGTAAGAGAATAATTCTTTGACCAAAGAATAGAAATTGTAAAAAAAATCATAAAAATTCGTTTGTAGTTGGCTTATAAAACGGCTTTTGCTCAATAACTACTTATGCTAATCGCACTAGTCTGAGTATACGTGTCTCAAAAAAACGAAAAATATTTTCCAAAATAGTCGGTTTTTTTGCTCAAAGTTTACGAAGAATTTCAAAACTTTACAAAATACCGAAAAAATCACAGAAATAGTGGGGTTTTACAAAAAATAAAAAAAGCGTAGTTCATTAAAACAATGTTTGAAATGTATTTTTCATTTCCCATAAAATGACCTCACTGTGTTCTAATTTCTGATTTTCGAAATTATTTCATAAAATAATAATATTTATCTCACTTTGAAGCAATTTGCAAAAAATGGGCTGAGTCGATTCGCAAAAAATTTCCATGCTCCTTCATCGGATTTCGTACATATTTATACAATATTGGTAATTGGTCTCATAGCGCTATGTATTTAATCAGATAGTAGCAGACCTCAATGTCCTACAGTCTTTAATAGGATTTTATTAGGTATTTGTTCATAGCAAGGATAAAAATATAAATTTTCCTTACTTCGAAAAAAATAGCGGTTATAACCGATAAAATTCTTTTTTAAAAACTAATTTTTATTTGTGAATTTTTCAAGAAAGCTTTACTTCCAATTGGTCCAATATCACGCCGAACATATCCTTTTACCAACTTAAGGGGTTAAATCTGCAGATTTTACTATTCACGGTGATATATTCTGAAACAAAAAAGGCTTATGAGAAAAAACCGAAAAACCAATGTTGTAGATCTATCCTTAAGTCTTGGGCAAAAACGCAGACATCACACAATTTATTTTTGACCATTACAACCCCATGCAGGCTCACGCTATCGCTTAACAAGGCGACATTTTCCAAACTGCAAAAACTATCTCCTCCCAGACGTTATATCAAATTGGACTCAAATTTTCACAGATCACGTAACGGTAGTATTTCAATCTTTGATCGTCGGGCTTTTTTGAACGGCGACGGAACAATTCTAGAACGGCAGATAACCGACGATTTTCACAATTTCAGACTTTAAAATCTATCTTCTCCTAGGATATATTTGCAAAATGGCTCAAATAGTTATCAAGTATTCCTAAGAACAATTGTAAGAGACCCTCGTCGGGTTTTTTTGCAATTTCCAGCTGAAACTCGAAATATGATTTTTTTGGTCATTTTCCAAAAATTTCCGAAAAAAAAGTGCTCGATTTTTTCGAAAGTAGGCTCAAAAGAAGCCAGTAAAACACTGATGAGAAAATTGGGGTATGTCAGGCGAAATTTTGAAGTTTAGTGGTCAAGTTCAGGCAAACCTTAATTTTTTAACTTCATCTTTTAAAATACTTAGAAAAAAATGCGAAAATTTCGAAATTTTTTTTGATGATTGGGTTTCTAATACACTTAATTATCACCCCATATCAATTTGGAGCATTTTGAATGCTTCTAAGGCCTTTATTTAATCATACAGATATACCCCCTTAAGTAGATCTTGAAAATGAGGGTTATCTTTATATTGCGTGTTCGAATCCCACTGATGTTGTCTAAGTGATTTTGTTAGTGACTACGCATCAATCAACTTTGGCGCTCCCAATATCAAGCACCCTTGTCTATTTTCATACCCAAGACAATCACTAAGACAACATTACTGGGATTCGAACACGCGCTATAGAGATAGCTCTCATGTTCAAGATGCACTTAGATTGGAAAAATAATATTAAATACAATTTTATTAAACAATCAAAAACACTAAAATACGTAAAATTATAAAAAAAATTAATTATTGGTATAAAATTATTTATTTTCCTATCCTTCAAAAAGCGCTGTGTTGCTCAAGTAACCCGGATCGAATTCAAATCCGCCCAATATTATTTGGACTAATTGTGCAAATTTCCCTCGGAATAATTTGCTTCAAATTTCCGCTTGGAAATAAAATTATGTCGCGAACAGTTTCCATAGTTCAAGATTTGCTTTCGTATTCAAATGTTGGAGCAGAATTTGTCTTTGGCGAAAATTTCAAAGATCATTTTATTGCATTTGCAGTTATGCCAATTATTCTTTACGTGTCAGCTATTATTTCAGTTTTATTCTATTTCAATATCATACCAGCCTTTATGAAAAGTAAGTTTTTTAAACCGTCACTTGCTTCGTTGAGGTTCGGACCGGTGGAATTTGTAAGTTTTAGATACAGTCCTCGCTCACTAACTGTTACAATAACCGGCCCAAAGAGTGTACTAGTGGAGGAGTTTGTACCAGTTACAGCTTATCCCTATACTTTTGCTTATAAAGCTACATTTTGGATTAAAATTGCTTAATTTTGTAGTCAAATTCGAATTTAAATGAAAAAAAGTTTTGTATAACACAAATCAAATAAAACCAGCAGTTTTATTTCATTTCTTTGTGAAAAAGCTTGTAATAATTTTGGGAACCTGCTTTTTTTTCTAACCTACACGATTAGCTGAAAGTATAATTGAACTTTTAGACCAATGAGCGTTATGTCTAAGGCGATGTTTCCAAGATTTGTATTGTAATTTAAAATTGCTTTGATTTTGAATCTGGAATTCTCAAATGTAAAAATCAAAATTAAATCAACTTCTTCTATTTTAGATATCTCAAAACCATAATTTTTTTTTCGATAATTGTAGAACCTTATTGAAAAGATTTGAAGTACAAGAAAAAATAAAATGCAGTCCCATAAACCTAATCACCCGTTTCTTAACCGAGGTGTTCAGTCATGAGGTTTTGTACAAGATATATTTTTATATAGTTGTGCCTTACAGACGGGTTTAAAAGTTAGGAAAATCAGAATAAGATACTAATTGTTTTGAAAATGTGAACGGGTTTTGAGAAAGATGTAAAATAATACTAATTTTGATTAATTTTTCAGGGTCCCATCGTATTGCCGTTTTTCAATCGATAAGAATCACGGTTTGAACGAGCCCACCATCCGTATAAGCACGAGTTTATTACTAAATTTTTTGCTTTTCTCGCAAAAAAAGTTTTTCATAAACGAGGAAGTTTTTTATAAGAAAGAGATAGAGAAGTTTTTTTCAAAATTGTTCATTACAGCAGAATTTAGTATAAAACCGAAGTTTGTTCCTTTATAGTTATTTTTTATAGGTGATTTTTCACCATATCAGCTGTTTTTGCAACAAGATTTACTAAAATTGACTGAAATTTTGAATACAAGAAATTAATTTTGATATTTGAACAATTTTTGGAATTTTTGAAATTATTGAAAAAAGGTTTTTTGAAATTTTTTTTTTTTTTGAACTTCTGAAATTTTGAGATTTTCGAATTTATCAAGACTTATCATTAGTGGAATTTGAGAAAGGGAAAAAAGAGAACAGCTTATCAGTTATTATCATTGAAATTTATCTCCAATTGATTTGAACTGCTTCGTCCTCTTTTTTATAAGTTTTTGAAATCCCGCACCTTTTGAGCGGTGACTCATTCTGCCTTTTTCATCCACAGCTCTCTGGCTCCTCTTGAAAAGCAGCCATTTTATTCATCATTTTAATTGCAAGGGGTTTTTATTTTAACAGTGTAGCATAAATAGGGTATACCACAAGTCCTAATACCACAAGTCCAATAACTGAAGGAAATCTATGAAAAAATATAAAAAAAGTACGTTTTTGACGATTTTTTTGGCAATTCTTACATTTGTAGCTCTCATAAATATAAGCAGAAGCTCACAAAACACATTCAAAAACTTTTACCAGTTAGAGACACATTGACCATCTCCAAAAAAGTGTACCAGTTAGAGTTTTTACCAGTTGGGGAGCGAGGACTGTACGAGTTTTTAACTGAAAACAAACAAATTCTAAGGCAGAATTTAAAAACGAAAAATATTATCTTAAAAAAATCGGGATAATTTTGCGGGGATTTAAAAGGTTCTATGCTTAAACAGCCAGTTTTTCTTCGAGCTCACTCTAGCCCGGATCTGATGTTGTTTCAATCGTGAAATGCAGGTTATTTAGGACCTAAAAAATCTTTTAAAATTTATACTTTACTAATCAGGAGAACATCATCTAGCGATCATTTTTGTCGCCCACACAGGAAAAATCTAATAACATCAACAATAATAGCGCTACGTTAAGGATAACCAACGCAGGATGAGGAATCCCTGAGGAGGTAGTAATTAAATAGCTACGAATAAAGGCAGACAATGAAAATTTCAAAACTCCTTTCTGACCAGTAGGTGGCTAAAATTTAAAGCATAGATGAGCGATTGTAAATTTATATCGTTTTCACTGAATTACTATTCATCTCCATATTTTTGACAGTTTCTTTCGGTCGGGAATTTCCCGACGGGAAACGTACATAAATTATAAACGGGAAGTTCTTTTGAATCATAACATTAAAATAACAAATTTAATTTGATCAAAATAATAATTATGTACAGAATAAAGGTCTATATTTGGCACTAAATGCGACATTCTTGATTAAAATTCAACAAACATGTATTATCTAATTTGATAAAAACATCCTGCATGTAACATCAACCATGAATTATGATATAGAAAATTCTTCTATGAAGCCTTAGAACTTCCTGGATATAATTAATGTACATTTTACGAGCGACAAGAACAGTCGAAAATCTGGAAATAATTTATCTCCAGATTTTTGGCTGTTACTGTTGGTCGTAAAACGTACATTAATTATTTTCAGGAAGTTCTTTATTTGCATCACCTAACAAATTAATCCAGGCAAAACTGGGATAGGCTAGGCCTTATTAGGGGAAAATTAAGAAAGATAGAAACTTTCGAATGCTTACAATGGCGGTATAAATCATACCGTATAACCTTCAGAAAGCTTCTAGTTACCTTCTAGCGATATTTTAAAATAAATAAGGAGATCTAAGTTTTTTTCCACGCCTTTCGAATCGAAAGTTTCGATGTTCAAAATTGATTGTCTAAAATTAATTAAATATGATTTTTTTTAATTTTATCGTTCATTCCGAGAAATTGACTGTTGAGTAACGAAATCATTGTGTGAATATTCTATTTTCGAAAAACTTCTGATAAAAACTCTATGATATAGAAGAAACTATATGATATAGAAGTTATAATTGTCAAATGGATAGTCCTGATAACTCTATGATATAGAAGAAACTATATGATATAGAAGTTATAATTTTCAAAAGGATAGTCCTGATTATCCTATTAGGATTTTGAAATATGAAATATAATTTTCAATTTTGACTTTCGGGCGCGCCACTTGGGAATAACAATTTCAGCCCAATTTTTTGCTAATATTTCTCTATTTTATTTTTTGGTATCAATATTCTATCTCAACTAGTTTTCCAGATGATATTAATATAATATATTACAGCAGGGTCCGGCGGATAGGTGAAAGTTTTAGTTTGGAACTTTTAGAAAGAGGATAATTCGCGATTATTTTTAGAAAAATGTTACTTTATTGTCGTCCATTACATACGACACAATAAACAGCATAGAGTTAATTATACCAATTAAGAAGCAAAGTACAAACCCTCATTTCACTCTTCAAATCTCGCAGGTAAATGTTTATTCTTTTCAACATTTAACGTCTGAGGTTGAATAGTATAAGCGATGTTTCAATAAATGCCGCTTCGATTCATTGTATGAAAACATCCATAAATTATTCGAGGGGAACTCATAAAATTTGAATTCGAGAGTGGAGGTCCCAGTTGTAATTTCTGAGACAAATGGGCATACAACCACATTAATGATTCATTGTGTGACAACATTTTATTAATATGATATTAATATTCATATGGAGGTGAAGAACTTTTGCTGATGTAATGTGGAACTCTATGTAACATTCCATTCCTTGTATAAGGAATGTTTCAGAAGTTTTTAAGATGTCACATTTACAGTTAACATTTTCAAAGCATATACTTAGGAGAATTAGAATTCGGTTAACTCAGTACTAAACTCTCTAACACAAGAATTTTTTTACTTATGTTAGATAATTTTATCAGGTGTATTTTTCAAAATCATTTTATTTTCATCCCACCATAGATAAGCATATCGCTGCCTATTACCTGAACTTTTGTGGTGAACGAAACACAATTATAAGATGATTGAGATGAGATTTAAAATCTCCTTTGTTATGAAACGATGCTTTGAATAAATATTCTGTTTAACAAATAGTGAATTTTTATTGAGTCTATATAATAGTGGAATATGTGCTTAAACCGTATAAGAGTCCTACCACATACCCTTAAATCATTCTTAAAAAGTTCTCTTGAAGACTTAGAAATATCTAGCAGAGTTCAAAACGAATTCATAGTTTTTTATTTTTGAATAATGTATTTAAAAAGGACCACTATTCAAATACCCGTTACTGAAAACCTAAGTATTTTATTGGTTTTTTATAGTATTTTTAAAATTTTGAAATTCAACAAATTCTACGAATTTGAGGAGAGGCAATAATCTCAGTTTTTTCATGTAAAGCAAAATATTAAGTATTAGAAGATGCTTGTTCAAACGACGTCATGCAATTTATAATCCGTTTACTGCCTCCCTCAGAATTTCCTACGATACAAAAACCTGTATCACTCTGCAAACTGACAGAAATCAGTATTGGAAAATCTCTATGATATGCAGATGGTAATCGAACATATACAGTAGGCGAAAAGTCTGATACCTTGAGACATTCGCTTTGTGAAATCAAATGAATTAGTAGCCGTTGCCCATTGACGCATAAACTTCAAACCGAAGTGAGGAGTCAAAAAGCTTTCAAAAAAAGTCAAACGCTTTTTGTAACGATTTGATTTCAATTCAGTTATAATGCTACGTTGACTGCTATTAAAAGCTAAGCAACATCATTAAAAAGCAAATCTAAACTCTTTTTGGTACCCAGATACATATGTGATATTTTAGTGTAAGCATAACCCGTTTACAAGAATTAGAGAAATTCCATGAGTATGATCATCGAATGTGAACCTTTTTCTATTAAAATTTTTCAGAATTGTTTATTTGCCGAGCCCTCAATTAACATACACGAAACCTGAACTCAAAAATTATGGGCCTATGTTTTGTATTCTTTTTTGCTACTTTTTTGATGGACTTGGAAACAGCACAACTTCTCTAAAAACTCTAGGATAACTGATTTTTTACGGTCAAAAAATGAAATTAACATAAAAATTAGTAATTTAGCCCATCCAATGCAAACATCTGATATTTGGAATTACTACACTCCTGTTCCTCCTACTATAAGGCTTTCCGCTCCTTAAAATAACAGTGAGCAAGTGAGAGTGCAGTATTTAATGGGTCATATAGGTTTCATATGTTTAAAATCAAACTTATTGAAATTGTCCAAAGATAAAAAAATTATGAGAGAATCACGGAGGACAAACCTTGTGTCTATAATTTTGTCATAAAAAAGTAGCAAAACCATCCGCAGAAAGTTGTTTAGTATATCTCTTTTTTCCGCTAAAAATATTCCATAAGTCTTTCTCATATATGTTATTATGTCCGTATTATTAAGATTTTTGAAATATGTCTTCTGGTTTATTTCTACTTAGAAATATCTAAATTTTTTATTGATACCAGAATAAAATGGGATCCGTATGTTATGGATGAGATCTGTCATGATTGAGAACAGCTTGCTTTTCGACGAAGTTCGGCCAAAATTTAAAAACGGTCATATAAACTGGTTTGTTAATTTCAATCAAAGTACTCGAAGCGAAAGTTTTTTGGGAACTTTTGGTTATATTCAATTCAGGCAACGAAATCCGCAATCTACTCAAAACTTTATGAATTTCTATTATATATCTTGAACTTTTTACTATTTACCTAAAACCCTGACAATATAGATTTGTGTGATTCCCATTAAGGACATAATAAATATATGTTGTTATAGATAAATTGTTTTTACCAATTTTGGTTTGAAAATTTACTCTACGGATTCTGATCACATCATTCAATTTGCATTTTTATTGTGTTTAGAATTTAGAGAAAGATGTTATATCACCGTTGGTCGAAATTGCATAGAGAGTATCCGGTATGTTCGCGAAAATTCTTGGTCTTGATTTCTCAGAAGATTATTGAGGTTAACATTAGTCTCTTTTTTGCAGATAAGACCATAAGAGATATATCAATTGAAGAAGAGTACCCCAGATCATGAAGTTATGTTTTTCCTCGTACATCTATCTGATTTAAATTAGTCAGAAGAAGTGTGATAAAAACTCTGAAATTCTTTCTGGTTAATGTGTTCGTAGGATTGTGCAATTGTAAGATTAAATCCCACAATATCTATATCATATATCTCTAATGTGTTGTGTGGTGGTGTTGTGTTGTTGTGTGCGGGGTGGTGTTTTTGCTCAATTAATATATTCAAAAAATTGCTTCATATAGACTTCTGTATTAAAAGGCATATTTAAGTGCTTACGAAATTGAGTAAAAAAATCTAGAATTCTCAGTTGGGGACTTATAGAATTATGATAAAACGAATAGAACCTTCTAATATGATATAAATATGTTTTTTTGCATCATTTATTGCAGAAGTATTTGTTTTTGGCCCTGAGAACCCAAGAGCTAAATGGAACCCCCCCATTTTCTATCCACATATTCATAAGAGTTCACAAAACGATTCTGACTAAGACATATAACAAAATTTCCTTATCTGATTGTCAAGAAATATCTTTCAATTCACCAGTGTGTAATCATTAATAAAGCATTTTTAGCAGAATACCTCACCAAAGGCAGGAAAATATCAAACATGGAAACTCCCTTAATAATGAAAAAAGTCTTAAAGGGGAATCTCATTATGTTTAATTGATTAAAATTTTAACCTCAGGAAAACTATCACGAGTAGCATAGAACATTATAATTGATTGGAAATCACAAAGGGCGAGATGACATATTTACGAATATATGATTCATCCAACCAGTTCATTCTGATGATTAGAAATCAGTGAATATAAATTTCCGAGAAAAAAGTTTCTTGCTAAACTTCATCTAAATTGTAGAATTCGGAAATGTATTAGAGTTCTATCAGATCAGAATATAATAATGGCTCGTATTCATGTGTATATTTCATTTTCACTAAGTATTTGATTCAATAACCTCATTATGCATTATTCATAATATCGCCTGGTTATTTGAAGTAAACAACTCAATATCTCAGAAAGTTCAATTTCAAACTCCACAGGTTATTTGTAACTGTATAGATCTAAGAACAAAATCCTCGTTAATTCATATTAATCATCTAGTGTATTCAATATTTATATTTTAATAAATTCAGTTCAAGTCATATTTGTGGAGATCAAAATTCCATTGTCTTTATCCCATTTCTCTTATTTCAGCAATAGATCAAAATCTTACTAGAAAAGAGATTTAATATCTAAACGCTTCTAGAAAAATTATTACATTCTGTTATTTTCTGGAGATTCAAAAGTCCTCCAAATCACATTTCAAATCTGTACCACGGTCTTATGAATAATATTTTTTTTGCAAATATATTGGTATGAGATTTGTAATATGACATTCTGCAATTATCATTCCGAACATTGGGTTTAAGAGAAAATTATTTAATATTTTTCGAATGACAATATCTCGACCTGATAATTCAAAAGTAAAAGTTCTGAACATGAAACTTACCCGTAAAAGCACAATACGAAATTTCAAAATCACAAACCAAAAAGATTATGTTTATAAAATTTAATTTCCAACATTAGAAAAGTCCGCTGAAAAATATTTGTTTTTAGAATTAAAAACAGTGTATTGTGGAAATCAGTAATAAAAGCCTCAAACTCATAATTTATTTTTACTATTACAGTACTAGGATAAAAAATATCCAAACATTCAATTTTTAATTACTCTAAAACCCACAATTATCAAAAAAAATCCCAAATTGACTCATATAAATTTGCAAAACTGATATACTTCATCAAAACCATAGAGTGTCTCAAAAGTAAACTGAAAAGTCATTTCATAAATCTCACAATCGAAACTCTACTTTTGTATCACCGACTAATTATAATATTTCAATGTGACTTTTGAGAAAATTTTAGAACATCAGATTGTCATATACTTTAAAACCATCCACAACCCTTAAAAACTAACTTTTTTTTTATAGAACAAATAATCCGCCTGCAAAAGCCGATACCTGCCGAAAAAACACGAAATCTGACTGCCAAATTCAACAAATCTAATATGATCATTGGAAATTTTGTTAATGGTGAAGTTTTGTGTAGTATTATTATGTTGTCTAAATAGCTGCAAATCAAACATCTGAATTAGAAATGGCTTAATTCCTCCCTAAAAATGAAGTTGTAAAACTTAGGTCAATAGCAAATAGAAATTTGCCTATTTCAGGGTGGGTGATTATTTCCGCAAAAAGAGTGTCTTCATCCACTCAATTACTGTTCCTTATAGTATTACGATTTATTTTTATTCAGTAGAGATAGATGATTGACTCTCCTGTTCACTAAACAAGAACCTGCAAAGGTTTCAGGTCCAACGAATCAATACTCCTATTACTATCGAAGTGTGGTCAAATAATTGTCTTGCGTTTTAACTTAATAGATAATTTGGTTAGTGAATCTTAATATTCACCCATATCTCGTTCAGTGCAGAGAAATTTAGTTAAATTTTTTGGTGGCCCTATAAATTTAGGAATATAAGACAAGCAAGGGGTCATTGAATAATTGCTGGTTTAAACGAATCCATTGTATTCACCCGTTAATTAGTGACGCATTATCTAACTTCATGTTCAAAATTATGGGCAGATAAAATAGAATCATTCAACTCAACACTATTCATTCTAAACTTTTAACTTGATCAAATAATTTACATAATTTTTGCAGATTTCGAAATTTATTCTGTAAAGATGTCTTTGTGCTACATCTATTGTAATGATAATGTTATCGATCCGTCAAATGTTTAAGTGTCCTTAAAGATTGTATGGTGAGTGATGAGATTCTTAATTATCATTGGTTTACACCTAAATCTTCATCTGTTCGCATATTTTGAAGCTTTAGATTCTAAAAGTAGCCTGTTTGTAAGCGGCATCAGCTTGACTTTTCAGGATAGTTACCAATTCGCAAATTCTCTTTAACAATTTCCATCCGATTGAAACTCAGTATTAAAATTCTTGGCGATTGGATTGTCGAGTTGTATCAGAGAAATATTAATAGGAAATTTGCGTTTTTCAAATAAATCTTACATTGTCTCCAATAAGAGCATAGCATTTGCGCCCATGAGACAATAGCAAGGTTTTGAAAAATAATCTAAGTCCCTATTTGGTACCCCAAAAACTCTATGATTGTCCACCAGGTTTCTTTGGTACAAGCGTCTGATAATCATTTTTCGTTTTCATAAGTAAAATCATTATAATTTTTATAGAAGAAAAAAAAATCCTCAACATTTTGTCTAAAATGACAAAAAAGATACCCTTTTTGTTATAATAAACCGAATGATTGAAAATCGGAATTCCGATATTAAAAAACCTTCTGAAGACGGAATCTAAAAAGTCTTTGTCAAAAGCACATAACAATTTAATCCAGTGTCTTATCAGGTGCTTGTACAATTCAATATAACCTGGTGAAGTTCGACACATAAGATCACCCCCAAACCTTAAAATATTTTTGACCAAGGGGTTATATTTAGAATTGGTACTTTACACAAAGATTCAAGTGCTCTTAAATGTATACATCTCCAAAGGAAAAATCCCCCCCAATTAGAAACACCCAGTGTATTTCGTACCAACATTCTACGATGTCTTCTTCTTCAACATGGCGTCTATTCGTGATAGATATTTGTCAGGATCGGCTTGCGTTTCTATTATTACCCAAGCCAAAAACCGCTGCCCTCTAGCACGAGTTGGTTCTATTCTGTATTGGCTGTCTTTTTGTCATACCTCCGGGCATAACTGGCAATAATAATTTTTCAGATTAAACTTGAGAAAGTGCACCAAAGATAAGATTCGTATTCAAAAAAATTCCTCGTGATTATAACGTTAGAAACTATGTTAATCCAGTACTACTCTCTTGATGCAGCCGTAAATTCGTATTTTTATAGAAAAAAAAAATAAAAAACACGTGCACTTTTCCCTTTTTTTCCTTTTTTACCTATGTGGCTTTATAAACATAAACAAACATGTCGACCGGTAATTAGTTTGCTACTTAAAGGGAGATGTGGGTGCTTCCAGTAATTGTGCGTGGGAAAAATAAGCGTTTTTAAAAACTCAAAATATCTTTTGTGAGAATTGAGTGAACGTTTATTTTTCCATTGTATATTGTAGGCCGTAACCTTGAGAAGTCAAAATAACTGATTCACTTCTAAAAAATATATCACATCAACCTTTAAAATGCAATAAAACCTAATGCTGTATTTTTCTTCATGAAGTATACCGTCATATCGCCACGATAAATCCCAAAAATCAACATAATCGCCGATATTATTGATCAGAAAAAAAATTCCTACAATATTTATACACCAGCATATTTAGTAAATTCAATCTTAATTCGCCGAAAAATTATCTTTTTGAAAATTCCATTGCTATAGTTAAATAATAGCAAAATGAGATTATTTCAAAAAAAAGTAATACCTCACGAACGGCACATGCGATTCTTTTCTCTTTTTCATAATTTTTCCGATTATCTTGTTTAAAACTTTTAATTAACCAAGCAAATTTTTAATAATTATGTTTTATCTTTCTCGCAATCACTATTTGCATGCTGATTAATGCGCGCGCCTTTATTATTACAATTTGATTGGCTAAAAATTGAAATATGTGAAAAGGAGCAAAAATCTAAACAACTATATATATGAAAGTACTTCCATTTAAGGTATTTTCGCTGTGATTATTATTCTTCGTATTTGAGACTATCCTATCGTCTATAATTTTAATAAATAAATTATTTTGCAAAGCAAAATCCGATATTCTAGAACTAGTATTCATAGTAATGAACTTTTTTTATTGCAATCCAATTCTCTTGCTGATCGTCGATACAAGAAAAATAATACCGAATTTGAGACCGTGGTCGGAAAATAACACTCACCCAACAAATCCCCCTTAAGGGGGTGGTCAACTCATCGAGCTAAAAAATATCTAAACTATTTGCAAATGCATTTGACCTTGGGTCAAGTTGACCTTAACCTGTGAGCAAGAGCCCACAATTGTGGCTCAAGCATACCTAAAATCATTCAAAAAAGCAAAAAACAATGTGCAATGAAATTTCTAAATTTCGACTTAAGGAAGTACTGGTCGCATTTAAAGACTCGGACATGAAATTTTCCAGATTAGTTTTTGTAAAATGTTAATATTTCTGAAAATCCTGACAAAAAAGGTGATGCAGATGTCTTTTTTTTTCATTGTTCATAAAAAAGAATTTTATCCGATTTAACATATTCAGTGTGATTTTTTCAAATTTTGGAAATTTCTGAGAATTGAATCGCGGTTCCAAAAACGAGAACCAAAAAATGCAAATTGTGAAACTTGGGGTTTTGGCCTCCTAAGGGTGGAGGGGGACCTTTTTCGCAGGTTTACTTTTTTTTTGTTATAGATGTACTTATTTGTTGTAATTCAGGTAAGAAAA
>SCLH01001800.1:42928-63838 GCA_004367855.1 Oikopleura vanhoeffeni | reverse complement strand
ACAAAACGACCGAAATTCAGCAAGAACATACGCAAATTTTGAAAAAACAAATTTTTGACGATTAACCTTAAAAATTTATCATTTTAGATCCAGACTGGGAAAAAATTATGTATTGTGGCGCCAAAAATGAAGATGGTACCGATTGTCATAGAAAAATAGGAAAACCACGAAATGGCCCTTTAGAATCGAGTGAAATGAAAATAATCTCACATCAGAAATTGAATCATAAAAATTATAACTGTGATGCGAAAATCAATCTAAAATCTTGAATAGATATTTCCACATAATCATTTTCATACAATTTACAGCATATAAAATACTGCATATTCCAAGTCATTTCCACAATTAGATTACTGTATACTGAATATAGCCCTCGGGAAAAATTGCACTGCCAATGTCTGCGTTTTGTTTGAAATTAAAGTATTGGAAACTTGTACATGAGATCAAAATTTCTCTTAAAAAAACAAAAAAATCAGTCGGGTCAAAAGTTCTCGAGAACGGCTCATCTGATTCGAAAACATTTATAAGTGGTTGACGGCAAATGTTTCGATCTCGGCAAATACTGGTTGATAAATACAAAACAGATAACTCAACCAGTATACTATTTTTGTTAAATCTTAAAAACTCTATATTTCGAGAACCGTAGGCCCTAAAGAATTCATTTCCCCATCAACAGCACTAAAATTTTTCGGCAAATACCTCTCAGGGTCAAATTTTGTTATATGCATTGATTGTAGACTAAGGTAGGAACAGCAAAACTTTTTTGCTCCGACAAAAAAAATTTATGTATAATATTGTAGAGCAAAAAAAAAGATTCAGATTGGAAATAAAAAAAAAATTTTAAATTCACCTGCAACCTTGTCAAAAAATAAAATCCGTTTGTGGGGAATCGGTCAAATTTCACGAAAAAAGTTGAAATCAAAATAGCGATGACGCGCCACATGCCCAATTGGGACAGCTCAAATTCTCATCATATTATAATTATCATTTGGGATTTCCAAATTGGGAAGTCAATAAAGTGAGGCATGGATAATAAATTAATTAAGATATATGGTCTGGAAAGCACTTTTTTATGTTGTTATATATATTTTATAAAATAAGTTGAAATTTGTGAATTTTTTGATAATCGAAACAAGATTTATAGAAAACAGAGAAAGAAATTTGGCCGAAACTNAAAAATTATTTGATCTTACTTTTTTTGACAATTTCTCTCAAAAAACTCTAAAATGCGTGCTGCTCAAACAGTTTAAATGATAGATACAATCTGAGGAACTAAGTTTTTAGGAGAGTCTTAAGTATCTTTTAAATTAAAAATTCCACCATCGGAACTTTTTTTTATTTTTTCGTGAGTGATTTTTTAATTTTTGAAAAAAATCAGAATATAATATGTTTTGATTTTTTCGAAAATAGGTTCAAATGAAAGCTACGGCAACACTGATCAGAAAGTTGGCTTACCTCGAGATAATATTTCGGAGTCTTAGCGGTTAAATTATATCAAACGTTATTTTATAACTTTATTTTGAAATAAATTCTTTTTTATTTAATTTTGAAATAATTGAAATAGTAATGCAAATCTTCAAGTTCCTCTTCTGTAAAAAAGGGCATTTTTGTCATCGAATGATGAATTGGGCAAAAAACTATCTTTTATAACCGACATTTTAACGCCCTCTAGCTGCTGAAAACAGATCTAAAACGAAAATTTGCTAAAATCAAACAGATAATCAAACTTAATTATCCTCATATCACGCTAAGCAATCAGCTGGCCCAATCGGCGATACTTTCTTTGGATTCCAGCTTGTGCTAAAGAGCTCGGAATTTTTATTTTAACTAAGGATACATTTTTTCATTCTCAAAAAATGATTTTTGACAGCGCAAACCGTTTCGCGGTTTTTGATCAATCGCGCTGAAATCGTCTTTTGATGAGAAAACAAAAAGTTAGATTGAAAATCTAAATAAAAATGTGAAAGCCAAGGTCGGAATTAGTGAGAAAAGAGAAAGAAATGATTATGTTAATTTTTATGTTTTCGGCAAGTAAGTGATTAAACCCAGATTTTTGCTGCTCAGTTTCGACAAATTTTTTTAAAAAAATTTAAAAATCTGATTAGGTACATGTATTATTTTAATTTGAGTCTTTTGTTCTAAAATGAGACATTTTTTTTCGGAAATGGGGTTTTTCGGTGATAAGCGGATACATTTTTTTCATTCTCAAAACATATTTTTTACAAACTGCATTTTTTTCGCGTTTTTTGATCAATCGCGCTGCTAATCGTCTATTTATGAGAGAAGGGGAAAATAGATTCGAAATCGAAAACAAAATTGTGAAAGCCAAGGTCCTAATGAGTGCGAATAGAAAGAGAGAAATGTTTTTGAAAATATTCCTGTTTTCAATGAGAAGTAAGTGATCAAAGCCCAATCTTTGCTTGCCTCAGTTTTGGCCGATAGTAGATAAAATTTAAATCTGATTGATTACCTCGCTAACTTGGACTATCTGCACTAAAATTAAGATAATTCACGGCTTTTTATGAAATGTAGTTTATCCGTAATGAGGGCTCAAAGTCGCCCCACTTAAGTGGTGCAGGAGCCTCTGCCGAATAAAACAATTTGGAGCTTCCAAGGGTTAAACATAACCTCTTATCACACTTTTGTTCCAATCCTGGCCCTGATTAGCAAACGTAGAAGGGCCAGGATTGGAACAAAAGTGTGATAAAGGGATATAAGTTTCAGGCAATCAGCCGATTTCATCTCTTCCGCGGAATTTAGCAACATTTTAATCGGGCTTTCCGATCGCATTGAATGCGACGCATTCGGGGTGGAGATCCATTAAATTTATTTTTGAGATTTTCGAATTATTCAAATTTATTTTAACTCGATATTTCGCCGTTCGTCATCTTCAGGGAAACATAAACATAACCAATGACAGGGGGGGAGCGATATCACCGGCCCAATATCGCCGTTTTTTTTAGATTCATATATTTATAACAAATTACTTTGTTGGCGTCATAAATGACGTCATTATCATGATTGAATTTCCGAAATTTACTCTTTTCAACTTTTATGTGGTTGCGTTTGGTGGAGTATTATATTCTACGCATTTTGGTGATTCATTTTATTCGAACCTATTGTGAAACACCTTATAAAATTTAAAAAATTGACATACAAAGTATGACGTTATTTTGAACGCCTACGTGTTTTTTCATTTTATGAACAAAACATTTATTTCTGTATAAGGAGTCCTTATTAAGGACATTGGTGCATTATTTCTACAATTTTTAAACTTCCAGAATATTTTACACATTCAATACCTCCCTTAATTTGCTATGTTTGATCAATTCACGATGTTTTATGAGAATTTTACATTTGTGAGGCTTTTGAGCACAATTTAGCTTTTCTGCATCAGCTACTTGAATTAAAGAGTGTGGCAAAATTTTAAGTCCACATTTACAGTCTCTGTGTTTGTTCTTATACACTAATCCAAATGAACTGAACATGCATTCAGGGCAATTGAAATAGCCCATGTATTTCACTCCATATTTTAAATCTGATTCAGTGATGGTTTTAAGATCGACATGTTTTTTTGTTGACTATAATTTAGGGTAAGAAATGCTCTTTTTGGAAATCTTATTTTTTCCAATCACTTTACCACTAGTTCATTTAAGGGATTTGGCGTCGACGTAAATCTGCCACGCTTCACGATATAAAACTTTGACTGAACACCCTACTTTTGGAAGAGAATTTGATCTGGCCAAGTTTTTTCACTTATTAAGATTTTTTTGGGTTTTTGAGATTTTTTCAAAGAAAAGTCGGTTTTCGGAAGTTGAAATTAAAGCTTAAATTAAGGGTGACGATAACTGAGATTTCTCAGATAACTTTTTTGATTGCCCTATTTTGTAGAGAATTTGTCACTGAGTTTTTTAACTCCCGGGATTTTTTCTGAATTTTCGATTTTTTTCAAATAAAGTAGGTTTTAGAACATTTATAGTTCAGAATTTCAACAAAAACTAGGAAACTTCCCACCGACACGTCGGGTATCTGGAGGAGCTCTTCGGGGGGGAGCGTGCGGGGCTGGGGGCGCGGACGGGGCGCGGCCCGCCGCAGACCAAAAAAATCGAAAAAGACTCTCATTTGAACCTTAATTCAGTCTTTGCGGTGAATTTGAAGCACAAATTAAAAAAATTCTACATATTTAGAAGAAGGAGTAGGCTTTTGCGCGAGGCTCCCAAATAAGCTGTTTTGACCACTGGAAGCAAAATTTTGAAAAAAAGTTTCATTTGGTGATGTTTATATTTATATATACATTCTAAATTGCAAATATCAATAAAGCCAAGAGACGACTATTTCGAAAATTGATCAGATGGTACCCGGTGGGGCTGGGCGCTTGAACTTCTCATAGTGGGTATGTGCAAAAGATATCTCTGTGGAAATTTTTTCTTTTCTACCTCTTCAGAAAAAAAATGTTACGTTGAAAATTGCAATTCTGTAAACTTCAGAATGATTATAGGAATGAAATTAAATTTGTCGCAACTGCGAAAACCAATCTAAGAAGGAAAGTAAAATATTCAGAATGTAATTCTTTTTCTATCCTATTACTTTTGGGTGTTGTTTTTTGCAAAACTTGGAAATGGGCAAGGAAAAACAAGGATAAAATTAAGTTGAATTTCGTTAGTAAGACAAACGACAATGAAAATAAAAGATGATTCTACATTATGGGTATAAAAATAATCAAGAAAAAAAAAACCACTTATGAAAAAAATATTTTGTTTTTAATGAGCGCTCGAATCTGTCCTTTTCCTGATTGCAAATGTAGTAATCAGGAAACATTGTCAAAGCTCTTCTCGAAAAAATTTTTTTCTTGTTTCTGAAAAGTTTGGCATTTAAAAATTGGAAAATTTCTTTTCTTTCTTTTCAACAAACTAAAAGCAGGAAAACTCAACTTAAATAATTAAAGATTAAAAAATGACAAATATTATCTCCTAAACTCACATGTAGGGGATAGCGCTGAAAATATTGTTGGAAGTTGTGCAGTGTCATTAATGGCATTAAAGAACTTCTAATTAACTCATTTCTTCTGATACAACCCCCTGAAAGGAGGGTGCAGAAAATGGGAAATCCAATGGGAATGGGGACTATTGCAAAAAAATGTCAGTAATGATAAAATTGTAAAAATATGATATCATTAACCAAACACGAAATTTTTTCAAAAATGATTCACATAATTCATATCACAAAAAATAATTCAACAAACGAAAGATTACTGTGTATGATCACATTGCAATGTTAACAGTGAAATGTCAAGAACTAAAAACTATGATGTAAAATGACTCTTTACCATCACAAAGGTTGTGTTCTACCATTCTTTAATAAAAACCTTTTATTTGAGAAATACTCAATGAGCAACAAGATTCCCGGATCACTGAATACTTTTTCTAATTTATATTCTTTCTATGTTTTTGATTTAAAATATTTATTAAGCCTTAGTCCTATTTATTTATCTAAAAGTTTATTTATTTAGGAAAAACCGTTCTAAAACTATTTAATTTGCAATATGTTAACAATAATTCTGCAATCTCGAACAGTAGAAATGCAATTAAAACTCGTATAAAAATTGCAAGGAGAAAGTGGTCGCTGGAGCGGAGTTTTGCCGGTTCTCGGGGTAAATCACCTTTGCAAAAACAATGGAAGACTTGAGTGACATAAAAGGCAAAATATTGAGGTCTTTTAATTTATCAATAGATGTAAATGGCGATAAAGAGGCGACACTAGGAATGAGGAGCCAGAAACGTATTTCTAGATGGCTTATGTGGGCGGAGTAGATTTGTTAATTTAGGATTTCGACTTTGACTAATAAAGAATAGATGTGTGATTATTGCGGTCAATTGAAGAGATGAATGGAAAATACATCATTATCTCCTTTAATGTTTTCCTTTGCATCTTTTATATTGATGGTAAGACTCAATAGTTTTCTGGCTGATCAAAAATTCGGTCACTTATTTATATAAAAATAAATAACATGAAAAATTAATTTTTCTTTCTGTTTCATTCTGTCACTTTATTTGTATTTTTTTTCTGTTTGCAAACCTGTACCCATTTTTTCTGCTCCTATAAATAACAAAATAAATAACTACAATTAAGAAAAAAAAAAAAACGCATGCCAAATAAAAGTTGAAAAGAGTAAATTGAGAAATTCAATTAGATAGAACGTCATGACACCCACAATATAATTTGTTGATTAAAATTACAATAAATTTGGGATATTGGCACATTTGACGATATCTCCAAATTCGACGTTTGGCAGTGGAAATTATTTTTAGCTAAAATTCATCCGAAAATATTTTTTGTTATTTTTTGTCCTACAGTTAATATATTTTTGTGAAAAATTTCAGAAAAATAAACCGATTGGGTTTGTGAGGAAAAGATTCGGGAGGCGTGGTGATTAAAAGACTGTTTGCTAACCCTTGGAATCATAGAGCCGATATATCGGCCTCAAGTCTACCGAAAACCCAGAGAGCTTAAAAAAAATGTCACAGAATTGTTTCTTCCTAATACATTATAAAGAATTTTGCGTGATTCCGGAAAAAAATAGGCATTTTTTTTAGATATTTTGCTCGATCAAGGGGGAGTTGAATTTTTGAGATTTTTCGCCGAAAGTTTAACTTCCGGAGAAATTCATTCGAAACTAGGACATCAGATACAAATGCGAGATTGAGCCAGTTCAGAAAAGTGGTTTGTGCATACCAAAACATTAACAGTAAAATTAGTCGTATCTGGTCATGATTGAGCAAAAAATATAACTTTCAGCTTCCTATTGCAAAGTAATGGAGCTTCAACTAAACCTTGGTGCTTTCTTCAAACAACGTCAAAGTAGAACCGATATATCGGCTCTGGGTGCCTTTGGCGGAAAGTTTTTTTTCTTCCTGTGATTCCGAGGGGTAACGATTGAATGAGTACAGTTTGTAGTATTAAGAAGTATATTTTTTTATTAAATTTCTAAGCGTTTGTTATCACAAAATGTAGATACTACTACCCCAAAGATAACATTTTGTGCATTGAAAATTATTCGTTTATTAAAATTGTACCGCGTTTCAGGAATATCGAGTCAATAGTAGGTTGACATCAATGATTTGGCCTCACTAGCACATATTTCACTAGTTTTTTAGCAAAATTTTCACATAAAATTCCCCCGATCTGGAATTAACATTTCATAACGTCTTACCGATCACGTTTCTTAGCTAGCTCCAAAAACTGAGCACAAAATATTGATCGATAAATAAAAATGAAATAAAAAAGGGCGAGGCGAGCCTCAAATTTTAGAGCTTATATTGATAGGTGAAACATGTTCTTATCAAAAAAAATTTTTTTCATCACAAAATTTTTTCGGTTTTGTCAAACCTTGCCGATGTAGTAAAGACCTCGAGGTGGGTGCTTAAAAGTTAACGCCCTTCGAGGGGTATCTGAAACGCAAAAATGCGGAAAGCGAAAAAACAAGAAATTTTTAATTATTTCTTAAATGCCAAAGAGCTCCGAAATTGTGATGATTTCCAATCTGAAAATATAAGTTAAATTTTGTCCAACCGCTGGCACTTACCAACCAGCAGATATGCTATCGATATGTCTGATTTTACGGAGTATACACATATTCTAAGTGGATTGACGGTAAGGAGATCGATCGAATATTGATTTATACTTGTTCTTCACCAAAAATGTATGATATAATAGCAAATGCTATTTAATATTTTGAAAGCATCCTCGATAGGTTTGTTGGTTATAATAACTTCATTTTTAACTGGTTTTTAATTTAAATTAAATAATTGTATCGTTTATCACATATTTCTGATGATAATATATGATTAGCGATTTAATAAAAATTTCTGTTTCTTAAAATTCAAATTAAATTTATAGATACAAAAAAAAAAGTTTTCAAAATTTTTTAATTATCGAATAAAATTGTTCTCATTTATAGTTTTGGATAAAAATTTAATTAAAAAAGATGACGGTTTAAGCAGCGACCGATATCTGGTGTCCCAACGTCCAACCGTATAAATCTCACGGAAAAAACTACCGGGTTTTTTGCCGATTACCGGTGAACGAAATAATTAGTTCCAGAATGGCGATAACTATTCTCGATATCAGCTTGGTTTCATTCATCGTCATGGCCCTCTGTCATGGGTAGGAGCCAACCTACTAAGGTGCCTCTCAAAACTACCAAAGACAATTTTAAAATCAATGAAATTGGATGAAATTTTTATTTTTTTGAGTAAACAGCTACGTTATCCCTTTTGCGGCTTTGGGTCATGGAAAAAAATCATATTAATTTTTTTCTGATACGATCAAGGTTTATTAGTGATTCCAAATTTTTAACAAAAAATCAGTACTGTAATACACCAAAAAAGTTTTCAAAACCAAACGCAAAAACGTCTTTTGTTCATTTGATAACTCTTAACTGTCTGTCATAAATGATTAAGCAACGCAAACCCCAATCGGTCCCAACGGCGATTAAAGATGATTTCTTGTTTTACATTTGATAAAAAATGATCCATGAATCGGACGAAGGCCGATTAGAAGGGAGTTGTATGTTTATATTTAATTTGTTGGAAAATAAGCCCCAAAAGACCGAAGGCCTATAGAAAGGGATTCATTTTTTTAATTGAAAATTTTCTTTGATATTTAATTTTTTCTTAAATTTTTTTTGTTGAAATTTTGATAATTTTCTAAATATTTTTTTTGTTTGAATTTGATAATTTTTTTCTCACAAAGTTTTGAATTTATTTTCAGAAATTGGACAAGTTTTTCACAAATGTGACAATTTTCTTAAAAAATTTTTTCAATTAATGCTAAATTTCGACAATTTTCTAAAAATTTTAACAATTTTTTTTTTTGAAAATGACAATTTTTTTGAAATTTTTTAAAAAAATTGTCCAAAAATTTTTTAGAAAAAATTGCAAAATTTCTTACAAAAAGTGAGAAGATTTCAAACTAAGAAATTCTGTTAGAAATTTCAAATGGATGAAGAAAATTAAATTTTTGAGCAAAATATTTTAAATTAAGGAACAAGTTTTCGGAATTTGAAAAAAATCATGTATGGTTTTAAAAAAAATTATTAATTTTTTGTCAAATAAAGAAAAAAATTTGAATTTTTTACTAAAATTGTTTAAATTTTGGACAAAGTTATAAATTTTTTTATAAAATTTTTTTTTTTTTTTTTCAAAAATTAAGATGATTTTCCTCTAAATTTTTGAAAACTTGTTCCAAATTGGTCAATTTTTCTTCGTATTCAAAAATTTCTTCGATATTCAAAGTTTTATTCATGAAAAAAAATGGGGTCCAAAAATGGCCAAACGTAGAGAAAAACAACTTTTTAAAATTAAAAAATTGACCTTCAATTGCGTTTGATTTAAAAAATCTTCTGACTATCCAAAAAGGCGCCTTTAACACCCCGCAATTTTTATTTGAATGTTTCACCACATCATTTTTTAAAATTTTGTGCCGATGCACGTAATCGAGTGTACAGCCGGAGTGTTAAAAATTTTCATCCATAGTTTAGAAATGATAATGCGAGCGACCAACTATAGTTGTTCATACGAAGATTTGATCGATACAAAAAATTCAAATGGAGTCCTTTACCTCATTAATTTATTGAAGGAATTCGAAAAATCACAAATTAAAAGTTTGGACATGATTTCGAAAAATTTTTAAATATTTCCAAGAAAATTCGACCAAAAGATGAAAAATAAGATTTTATGATTCTTTCAAACGGGCTGTTCGAAAAATTTAAAAAAATAAAAGTGGGCGTTTTTTCGGTTTTTTACCACAGATTTAAAATAAAAATAAAAATTTTGGACGAAAAAATGCGGAAAATTTTCATGAAAAGTTTAAATTTTTTTGAAATTTTTACCGATTTCAAGAATTGGAAAACTCGAACTCAATCTGTTCCTAAAATTGAATAAAATAATTTATCAAGCTGGAAACATATTTATATCGGTTCAGCTAACTATAATAAGCATAAAAACTATACTGACTTATTATTTTTCGTAAGTTATAACTACTCAAGTCCTTGCTGAGTTTATGCACCCTTAAGGGAGAAGGTCCAACGCAAATCTTAACAAAAATGGGTGAAATGAGGTATCTGTCCCAGACGCGGAAAACTTCTATTCTTGACTTGAGTTCCTCCTCGGCTCGGGAGAAATTTAAGGAAGGCGCGTCAATCTCTGAGCATACACCGAAAGTAATTGTAACGTGGAACGTTTGGCTACTTACAAAATTGTGCATCAAAATTTAGGGGCTAGATAAGTTATGAAACTTTATTTTCAAAAAAATATAAAAGAACATTTTCTCTTATCAACTTAAATAAGTAATATCAAAACAGTTGCATTAGTCTCTTGCTTTATCAAACAAATTTTCAAAATTCTTTTTTGCATTTAGAAAATCTGAAAATCTGTTGAGCTTTCGATTTATTCAATCATTTTCAAACATAATAAAGAATTTGAGAAAATTTGTTTATGTTTCGAAAAATGATTGAATAAATCGAAAGCCTCAAACAGATTTGAGATTTTTCTAAATGACCAAAAAAAGATATTTAAATCATGTCTCAAAAAACAAACCACAAATTTCAAAAATAGTTATTTAATGATGCTGTTTCATTTCTCTTTTATAAATTCAAGCATATTGCGTATAAAAAGTAAATAATGGCCATGTTCGCCAATGAGATCTATTGAAGTTTTCAGCAAAGTAGTTAAAGATAACGTATGTTCGTTATTATGTTCTTGTTGAAATGAGACGATATCTTGTCAATCTTGTTACGGGATGGGTTTGTTACCAAAAATACTATATGTTCTACACTTCTAATTGGCGGTTGTTAGTAAATACCTAAATCTGGTTTTTATGGCAAATTTTAGAGAGGTGAAATATGAAAAAAAAATAGGGTCTTATTATTGATTCTTAATGCCATATTTATTTTGATGGTTAATTGGTGGTTAAGAACGACAGTCCGCTCGTCTTTCATATCCCCTATTCACACTTTTGTTAATATCCCGGCCCTGATTAGGAAACGTAGTTTGTTTTTAAGTAGGAGGCCGGGATATTAAACAAAAGTGTGAATAAGGATATATAAATAACGGGGGCTCCGGGTCATTTTTGCTACTAATTTTTAGTCAAAATTTTTAAATAATTCGGTTTTGAAAACAAAGTCTTTGACCAAAAATCACGAAACCATGTAATGGTGTTCAAAGAGCCAAAAAAAAAAATATGTGTCACCTAGTGGAAAAGTCGAAAGTAATAGCCATTGTTGTAGAGGTTTTTTTGGATTTGAAACAATATTTAAACAAAAATTTGAACGAAATTAAGGGCATTTACATTTATGTTGGGACTTTTATCCAAATTTCTCATTAATTTCTCGAATTCGAAAGTTAAATTACGAAGTTAAATATTTTTCTTTAAAAAGCCATAATGTAAATTACTCGCTAGTTACAAGAAGTGCTCGATTCCAGCCGAGAGTTTTTCATCAAGAGCCCAATCGGTATCTGTTCAAAATGCACTGAGGGCCCTTAAGGGTATCCCGGCTGCCTACATTTTTTGCATTTATTATGGTCATAAAATGCACCAATCAATTGTTTATGTTTTGAAACGCATAAAAACAACCCAAAATGACAAAAAAAAATTTCGAAATTTGCGTTTTTTTCGATTTTTTTTTCTAAGTATTTTTTCTCAAATTGTGTTCAAAAATATGTTTGTGTCAATTTGGGACGACTGAAAACTTCAAAATATCGGGTTTGGACGTAAGCCAACTTTTCTCGTTCAGTGTTCCCAGCCTTTCTTTTGAGCCTACTTTCGAAAAAAATCGAAGCACATTTTTTTTCGGAAATTTTTTCACGTGACCTTCAAAAAAATCATATTTTGAGTTTGGGGTCAAAATTTGAAAAAAAACGGCTCCTCCAGAAGTTTCTATTTGTTCCGAGCTACCGTTTACAAAAAAATTGAAGTGAATGTTTGAAATTATAACCTAGGAGGAGACTAGATTGTCGATTGAAAAAAGTCCAAAAAAACCGGTATTTGGACCGGTTTTTACATATTCTAGATGAATTAAACTTATCGACCAAAGCGCTCCTCGAAGTTTTCAAATACTAATTATAACAGGTTATGTTAAATTTGTTTATTCAAAATAAAACCCGGGAGGAGATAGATTTTGCGTTTTGGCCTTAGGTGGCTCTTGTGCCGTTTATGTGTGAAGGAAGGTGTGGTCATCGGCAAAAAAGTTTTGACAGCATGTTTTACGCAAGGATGAAGGCTTAGCTTCTTACAAACTGGCTTAATCTGAATTATATCCTTGGAAGCTTCTGGTTGGGTGATTTTATCGAGAATATTGTAATGTTAGGGACCGGGATACCTTAAGGAATCCCTTAAGCTTCAACCACAAAGACCCCAAAAATACTATTGAGAAGAATTATGCCCTTTTGGACTTATAGTTTTATTTTTGGAATGAATAACAGAGAGGAGACTAGACCCCTTGCAAAAACACATTTCCCCTTATTTATCAATTTTAGGAAATTTTGTGATTGATTATCTAAAAACTCCACTCGCTAGTCAGTTGTCGTAGTTTGTGAAGCGCTTTAAGTTCATTGCACTATAAATTTATTCTTATGAAGTTTTATTTTGTTACAGTGTGATTCAGTTTTGAAACAGGGTCGATGAGGGACCGAACGGACGAATAGTTGGAACACACATTCAATACAGTGGGTTTTAAAAAAATATCTTAGAGAAGAAAAATAAAACATCATATAATGATAGTTGTTTTTATAGACCTCAGGTTGGGGTAGGGCACATATAACACAAATTTTCTTTCTCAATTTGCCAATTGGGTTGATCGCGAGAGACCCGCTTGCCAAGAGAGGCACCAGGCATTTTTCAAGAAATTTCTGATATGTTTGCACGGGTTCTTGAAAGTTGATTACCCTGTTTAATAGGCAATTATTTTTTTTATCACAAACAATTTTGCATCGATCAGCCGCAGCACTCAGCCGCATATGCTTTTTCAATTGTTCCGGATCCAGTCAGTGGTTCATATAGTTGTCGGTGTGGTTTATTGAATCGCAATAAAAACTTCTATTTGGGAGACTTCAGGGATCAAGACAATGAATTAAAAATTGTATTTTATGGCAGTTTAAAATTACAAAAACTATGATCTTTATTAGTAAGGTTTGACTTGGTATTCACTATTTTCATTTGATTGCTCCTGTTATACGAATTACATTAATACTTTATATTTCAGGTTTATAGTTTCTAACACATAATCCTTTTCATAATTGAAAAGAAAATTGAATTTACTTAAAATTAGTCATAAAAATCATTAACAATATATTGCGTATTGTGGCTCTGGCCTGAATTAAGTATAGACGAAAGGATTTTTCGGAATATGCGGATCTATTTTACAAACGGCGATAAGAAGTGGCCAGCTAAATTGACCAGCCAAAAACAGTTACCTGTTAGTTATGGTTGCTAGATTACTCAAAGATTAACGTAGACATAAACCGTAATTCCTCGATCAGTTCTATAGTGAAATTAGAAAAATATAATATTAGACGAACCGAACAACAACTTATAAGAATTGGCCGTAGTGAACCGTCCAACTATTTTGATTGATGAAAATAAATTTCTATGTTTTGATACAGATAAGTAATATAGATCAACAGTGTTATAATGGTTCAAAACCGTCTATGTTTCTATTAAAAAGAACGATATAGAAACGGTTCAGAACATTGGCTGACTGCATTTAATTAAAACTGATATTTTTATGAATTTCGGAGGGATTTTTCTCGTTGTGACAATTCTATACTCGCTCCGGACAGTAATATTAGTAATAATTGAAAAAAAAGTTTTGACAATCTTGCATTCTGATGTCAGTGCTATTCTTGCCTTAACATTCGTTATAGTTGCCTGGCTTGATTCTATAGTAAGAATTATTTTTCAAAAAACGATAACCAGAGTTTTATAATTTCTCTGTTATATGATTTCAGTACTAACACCGCGTCTACTTATTCTCTTCCTNAATTTTTACATTCTGAATATTTTACTTTCCTTCTAGATTGTTTTTGAGTTTGCGAAAATTTTAATTTTCAATTTTCTTATAATCATTCTGAGTTTAACAGAATTGCAATTTCACGCACATTTTTTTCTGAAGAGGTAGAAAAAGAAAAATTTCACAGAGATATCCTTTTGCAATACCCATTATGAGAAGTTTCAAGCCCCCAGCCCCAACCGGGTACCATCTGATCAATTCGAATAGTCGTCTCTTGGCTGCCATTGGGGAAGTTTTGCTGTTCTTGCCAGGGCGACTGCCTCTGACTGATTTGCTGGCCGTACAAGATATGGGAGTATCTTCATTTTATGCAGTAAGTTCTTATTTTAATCGCAGACTTTCTTTCTCTTTCTTTTTAAAGAACAAAAAGAAAGAGATTCTGCATTTTGCATTTTTAGTTTTGGTTTGTAATTGCAAAAATAAAGCAAAGAAAAAAAAATCATTGGTTAAAAAAAGCTTATTGGAAATACAAATATTTACCACCCTCCCCTGCACAGAAAAGGGCTTCTGTTTGTTTAGAGATTGCCTTTACAGAAGCTTTTGCAAATTTTGAAATTTTAACATGTGGGGAGCAGGAATTTTTTTTTTTTTTTTTCTGTAGTTATTATAAAAATGCACCAAATCAATCTTAGATGCTTTAATAGCACAAAACAGCCCAAGCAAAAAACAGAACTAAATTCGAAAAAAAAACAGAGTTAAATTCGAGAGAAAGAAAATTCTTATTTGTTCTTCTTTTGACGTTCTACTAAGTATCCCTCTGAAAATTATGCTGAGAAGCAACGAACTAGTTTTTGCAAAACTTTGAGCCAATCTGCAAATTTAACCTGGGAGGAGTAGGCTTTTTCGCGGCGCAATGTCCAGAGAGCGTTGCTCTCCTTTTGCATTTTCTAGGAAAGCAAATATATCATTTGTTTACAAAAACGTCATTTTAAAGTTTTGCATACTAATTATGCAGTTCATATCAAAATTTTAGGTTTATTTCAGAACACAGCCTATTTTTGCAATTGAAAAAAAAAAAAAAAACCGGGAGAAAGAGCTTTAATGTAAGCTTGGAGGCTAGTTCTACAAACTGGCTAATCTGAACACTGCTATCGGAGCTATGCTCGAAAAATATTTTATCAAGAGCACGTCTGGTAAGGGATCAGTGCACTCATAGGGTTTTTATATTTTTTCTATTTCTAGTTATTTTACTAGAATGTCATGTGCTGGTTTTAGCTCAGTAGCAAGGTGGGGTAATTTTGATCGAGGGAAATTATTTTCATTGCACCTCCTCATTTTCGTAGATAAAAACGATTATTTAGATGCTGGAACCGTTCCTTGTGCCAAAATCCTCATTGCAACGTCTTTTGCACAGAAAGTTTTGGAGAGAGCTGAGAGTTGTCAATGATCAGCCTTTTAATGACCCGTCATTTTCTGCACCAACCCCCGAACTGATTGCAAAGGACCGTGCCGTACGTAAAATGCAAGTAACTGATGGGCTGTCAGTACTAAATCGATTATTTGCCCAGTTTTCAACTTTGCTTTGTTCCCCCTCCTGTGAACCTGAAAAGTTGATCACTTTCAAGAGGGGCCTGAGAAAGATCCTTGCAATGACTGCCAGTGTAACCTTTCACAGAACAAAGGATGGGATTGATTTCACCCCGATTGCAATGATAAACATTTCAATCCATCTCATTCGATTTATGAGAGTAAGTAAATTAAGTCATTTTAGATTAAGGGTATGGTGGCTCCTACATTTTTTGCAGTTATTATGTCACAAAAAATGCACCAAATCAATCGTTTATGTTTTAAAAGTACAAAACAACCCAAACAAGAACAAAAAAAAAAAATTTTCGAAATTTTTGAGTATTTTCGATTTTTTTCTGAGTATTCTGTTCAAAATTAGGTACAAAATAACGTATGTTTCAATCTGACCACTAAAACTTCAAAAAAAAATTTTTTGGCTTGACGTAAGCCAACTTTCTATTCAGTGGTTTCTCAGCTTTCTTTTGAGCCTACTTTCGAAAAAATCGAAGAACATTTTTTTCGGAAAAAAAAATTTCCTTTATTATTTTTATGTGACCTTGAAAAATTCATATTTTGAGTTTGGGGTCGAAACTGAAAAAAAAACGGCTCCTCAGAAGTTTCTATTTGTTTCGAGCTACCGTTTGCAAAAACTTTAGTGAGTTTTGAAATTAAACCTCGGAGGAGATAGATTTTCCGATGCACAAAGTCGAAAAAACGGTGGTTTATCGCATATTCTTTGAAAATATAGCACTTATCGACAAAAGCGCTCCTCAGAAGTTTTAAATACTAATTATACAGGTTACACAAAAAATTGTAAGTTTAAGTTATCATAATAAGAGCCTGAGAGATAATTCCGGTTCGGACTTAGGTCCCCTGTCCGGCTAGTGTCGGGAGTGTATGCATGCAAAGAAAAAGGAAAAATCCGAAATATTTTACGCAAGATGAAGCAAACTGGCTAATCTGAATTATATCCTTGAAGCCTTGTTTGGCTAATATTTCATCGAGAATATGTCAAATTATGAACCACCATACCCTTAAATTAAGTTAATTGAAATCATGGGGGTGTATACTCTTTGTCTTTATTCCCCCACCAGCATTTTTTTCTTCTTTCTTGGATTAGTTCCAGGGTTTTTTTTTCTCCCTTCTTTAATCTTTGGGTATTCATTCTTGGTTTACTCACAAAAAGAAAAAACCCAGAGTAATCAATCCAATAACAATAAAAAAAAAGGGGGGAAAACAATGAAAAAAAAAATAAAAAACCAAAATTTGAAATTTTGAAAAAAAAATTCCATTTTTGTAATTTTTCAGAACTTTCCAACGTTTCATAAAATATTCATGAAATATTGTTCCTCATATAATCATTTTCATAAAAACATTTCAACCCTCCCCAGAATATTGCTTAGTGTCCTCATAATCACATTAATTTGTTGTTTTTAGTTCATCGGCTTGCTAATGGAGAAGAATAATATTTTTGCAATTCCCGATTTCTACGTGGATTTGTTTGAAATGCGACCGATTCTGAAGGAGGATACCACCGCAATCGAGGGCAGACATGATTCTGTTTTCCTTGCATATGCCAACTGTGTAGGAGACATTGTACACCTGTATTTGCAAAAGACTCAGTTCACCGCTCTGGAGGGCTTAAAAGGAGAGTTACTCAAATTTTTTGATTGCAATCATCTGACAAGTTAGACATAACAGAGCAACTTTCGATCGTGTAATTATTTGGAAAAAAAATAAAAAAAAATATACAGTATATATTTTTTACTACGTAAAAATTTCAATTTTAACTGTTACTCTTGAATTCCCAGTGGTAGATTCTAAATATTTGTTGCGTCTCTAATGTTTAAGAGTTTATCTTAGTTTTATTCTCATCACCATTGTTTTATCATTCACATGAGTGATAATGGTGGAGAGATAAAAAAAGAGAGATAATGATATGATTATTTGATTAACTAAAAAACTAGTCATTGCAATTTTAAACAAGAACTTCGAGCTGCTTTTGACTCCTATTGACACTATGCCCATTGGCGACCAAGGAACCAATATCGTGCCGTTTACGAGACCTCAGTTTTGCAATGACTATGATGGTTCCGCTTCCATAACCGCTTTGTTGACAAAAGTTACCAATGAGGGATGGGAGGGAGATTTTCGATGTGACGCCTCCGAGTTTGACTTTGTGCTAGATTATGGTCTTATGATGCCAAACGAGATTGTAAGTTTTTCCTTTTTCCATTATTTATATTTTTCATCATTTTTTGATACTAGTAACTATCCTCCCTTAGGACCCCCCCCATAAATTATCACGTGATAGCATTCCCAAGATATAGGTGATTCATGGAAAAAAAAATTAATAAACTGTTCGTCTCTACGTAATTGCAATTTTTATTTATGATTTTAAGTTCATTTTATGATACCAAAGAACATTTGAAAATCATCCACCCTCAAAACCTTCACAATAATAGTCACGTGACTGCTTTTTTTTTTGTTATGGTTCACCCAAAAAAAAGTTCGTTATGGTTCATTTATAGTACCAACAAATAACCAAAAACAACCCCCCCTCATATAGAAAAAAAGCCACATATGAAAATAACCACGTGACCGATTTTTCAAGACATAATCAACCTAATAGAGTAGTTTTAGTACTAATAAAGTAGTATCACAAAGAGGATAAGCATATATATAAAAAAACCCCCCATCATAATAATCATTTTTCCTCCCCTTTCCTTCCATTTTTACAATTGCAATTTTTATTTGTAATTTCTAGGAGGAAGTGATTACCGATGTTTGTGTTAATGATTGCAATCCTGTGGACCTTTTTGGAGGTGAGAAGGCCCATGTCACTCAAGAGACTCAAACTTCTGATATCTTGACCGCCGATACTGCTTGTAATGCCAGAAGTGTCACTGGAGCTTCTTCTACTGGAGATTCATCCGAGCTCCTGTCATCTGATTATGTCGAAATTGCAATCAACTCAAGTTTAATCTTTGAGGATTTTGCACCACATTACGATTCATATAATAATGTGTTCAACAACGGTGTCGACTTTTATAAAGGCGTTGGAAAAGTTCTGACAAAAAATGCTGCTGACAACGTTATGCTCGATTTGTCAGACGCATCCCCACTCTCGATTGTATTGTCTAATTTTGAGGATGTAAATCCTTTGAAAAGAATCGAATTTCTTTCACCAGAATATCAGCGGTTTTTGCAATGCGGAGAGGCAGTTCAGACCTACTCAAATAAAGACTTGATTTTTGAGGATCGAAAACTGGATATGGAAAATTGCAAGAGAGTAGTAATGG
Source organism: Oikopleura vanhoeffeni (assembly GCA_004367855.1). NCBI lineage: Eukaryota > Metazoa > Chordata > Appendicularia > Copelata > Oikopleuridae > Oikopleura > Oikopleura vanhoeffeni. The sequence continues at coordinate 44,965 of SCLH01001800.1, read as the reverse complement.
CACGCCGAGATTTCTTTTTCTGTGATAACCTTGCAACTCGTGGGGATATGACCATGTTAAATGAGATCCAGAATCGTTCACTTATTACCACCTGGTGTCGTACACCGAATTACGATCTTCGCGAGAACATTAGGTGTGAAGATTTGGAATGTCACACTCTGGGTCCATGTTTGACAAAACATGGTGTCATCGATTTGCACAATCTTTCACGGTAATTAACTTTCATTTTAATTTTTGGATAAATCAGACAAGAAATTCACAGCGAGTGTGTCATAATAACAATGTCGGGCAATTTCCTTTCTGGAGCCTCAGGACTTTATGTCCATTATCATAAGGAAAATTTAAATTCTTTCTTTTCCTTTTTTCTATTTGCAAAATTTTGATTCTAGCTTACTATCTATGAGAAACAACTGTATCAAAAACATTTCTAAATATCTTCCTTTTAAGTTGGGAGTCACTTTTGTTGGTTTCTCATACGATTTCTAAATTGGTGAATAATCGACCCGTGTTGCAAAACTCAAGAATTCTGCCCCAAGCTGCTATTTTAATGTTGGATGAGTTGAAAAGCGAAGATAATGATAACTTATTTTTGCAATATTTTACGACCGAGTTTGAAAAATATGGGTTCTCCGACGAGAAACCATTCTACCTCATGGATCCTTCCGGAAACTGCCCTGGTAGATACCTGCTGATATCTTGTGGTTTTGGAAGGCCACATACTTCTGGACAGGTTAGTTTGCAAAAGAAAAAAAAAAGAGAAGAAAATTATTTTTTACTTTTTATTATATTTTCCTCTCCCCCCCCCCTTCCTTTCCCTTCCTTTCCCTACTTTCACTTTATACTTTTTCGCGCAGCAAAAAATAAGAGCTCATGTAAAACTTCAAATAATTTTTTTTTATCGCTATTCTTCCAAGAATAACTATATGTTTGCCACAAAATTCTCTAGTAAAACGACTCTCAAATTATTTTGGAATCCAACTTCTCGTAATGAAGAAGAAAGTGATAAACACTAATCAAAAATATGGTTTTGAAAATATGTTTCAGATAAATCATTATTTCCCTTTTTTAACTTTATGATCATGCGTCGTGTTTGGAAAACTTTATTATTTTCCAAACTCTTTGATTAGGTGTTTACTGACTAAAAAGTTTTTTTCGGAGTAATTTGATCACCGTTTGTTTACTTTAACCAAAAAATATTACCACCCCATTTGAAGGTCACGTGATAGTTTCTGGACTTTGGTATAATCATTGCAATTGGAAAAAGGGTCGTAAAAACTTTTTTTACATTTCTCTATGATATTGAGATGTGTTTGAATAAATAAATAATAATATAATACAGTATGTAATGTTTTTTCTTGCGAAAATTGAAGCCAGATCGACAAGAATCCTTGATTATACGGAGAAACTCTATTGGTTTGTGGTAACAACCAATGGCGAGCGTCTTTAATTCACTAACTTTTTTGTGGGTTGATCGAAAATCAAACAAAGTCTTTTCTGGTCGTTGATTGGCTATTATTCTTTCTTACCATTACGTAATTTTATTCTAGGCAATTTCGAACTATTATTTTGGAGTTAAAAACGGGGTTTTTATTTGAAAATTATGAAGTAGCAAAAAGTTTCCCATGGAGACAAAAAAAATTTAAAAAGTGAAAATCTGTCAAAATGCACCGAGGCCCTTAAAACACCGAGGCCCGTGGTTCTTGAAAATAGACATAAATCTAATTTTGAGGAATATGGAAAATTCAGCGTTTGAAACAAGTAAAATTTAAATCGCAAAGTCATTTCTCGATGGGTTGCTACTCGACTAGAGAATCTCGAGTAATAAATTGTTCGAAATAATTTTCCAATTTGTTTCGAATCAGAATTATCAGGGGCGCGCGCTCATTGGTCACTTATACGAACATAGTAAGTAGGCGAGAAATATGTTATCGAAACAAGCGTCATTTCAATTTCATATATTTTGATTGGCAGGAGAATCATCAAGGATTCTTGTAAATCTTGCTTCAATTTTCGCAAGAAAAAACATTACATACTGTA
>SCLH01001800.1:6636-40493 GCA_004367855.1 Oikopleura vanhoeffeni | reverse complement strand
CGCCTACGTATTTTTTTGAGCAAAAATTCAATTTTTGTTCCGAAAATATCGCCGAATGTGCCAATTAGACGGATTTCAAAAAGAAAGGAGACCCGAAAATAGTTTATATTAATTTGTGGTTCATTTTTTTCAAATTTTAATAATTTGTGGTTTATAATTTTGAATTTAAATCTTTTTTAAGTTTCTTCAACTTAAAAAAAGGGAATTTTGAATTTAATTTTCTGAAAGTCCTTCGAAAAAAAATATTTCTTGAAAATAATTTTTTTTATTTATTTTTTGATTAAATTTTAAATGAGATGATGATAGTTTTGAGAATTTTGAACTTTTGAAATTTTTTATTTTCAAATTTTTTTAAATAACCTCTATTCAAACTTTTGTTAATATCCCGGCCCTACGACTTAAAAACACACTACGTTTACAAACCAGGGCCGGGATATTAACAAAAGTGGGAATAAAGGATATTATAAGATCGAATTCGTTTCTATTCTAGGCGATTATTCAGATACCATTTTTTGTGGCCTTTAAAAGTCAAGCTAAATAAATTTTTGTAAAATTATATTTTCAATGAGTCAGAAAGTCACGCTTACTATCTGCTACAGCGCGTGGTTCGAAATACCGCACTGATGTTGTCTAAGTTGATTGTCTTAGTGATTGCTTGAGATGATTACACACGCGATGTAATTTAAGGCGGTTCCATTATCAAGACCCTTGCCATAATCATATTACAATATAATCACTAAGACAACATTAGTGGGATCTCGAAACACCGCGCGTTATAGATATGAGGTTAAGCGTTTTTGAGACTGGAGTTCGCGTTCCGAAAAGGATACAAATTTGTGCATTGACGAGGCTTAGTTAAGAGAGTTGTTGATGTTAAAGAAGTTGGAATTGCTGGGGAAAAAAGCCGCTCTGCTCCAGCTAGGACTGGAAGGGTCACCGATAACGGGCAGATAAGAATAAAGGTAGAAGGACAAATACTGGAGACTTAACTCTTCTCTATGGGCAACTGCAGTAATTTTTTGATTCTGGTGAAGGGTGGCCTCTACGGTGACCGTACTGAAAAACCGTTAAAAAAGTGTCTCAGATTCACAAAAGTTTGTTAGATTTTCGGTCCAATTTTTGCTCTTAAAATTGATTCAAAAAAAGAATGTTTCGTGAAAGTACGACGGTCTTGAAATTAGTTATGCCGCCCGTCTGCGTTTACAAAAATCTTGTTCGGTTTTAGCCGCGTGAAATTAAATTCAGAAAAACTGATTAAATCTGATCTATGCTCAGCAATTTTGTTTCAAATTGAATAAAACAGACATGAATTCTGAACCGTTTGATATTTTTCGCAATATAGGTTGCCAACCTCGTTGAAAAAAGCTATTCTCTGTTGTTTTCCATAAGTAAAATAAGTTCATTGATATTATTTCCAGCAGAAGGGTGTGTCGTTGTGTCTAACCTACACGCTCTACGCAAGACGAAATGAAAATAACAATCTTGATTGTATTAAAATATTGTATTTCGGAATGTGTTTTCTTTCAGCTGAATTCAAGAATAAAACAAAATTTTCGCTTTCAATCGTTGTTTCATTCACACCAACAACCCTTAAGATAGATAATAGTTTGCTTACTTTAATGCTTCTGTTAGCTACTGTAACCGAAATCTGGTAAGATTCGACTTTTTTGGGTGTAAGGTCATATATACTGTACGCTTTATGAGAAATATTTCGTAGATAAATTGTATGGTCGTTTTTATTTTTAACAAAGTTCATGTTTATATAAACGTTTCGGCTAAACAGCCATATTTTAGTGTGTAGTGAACAGAGAGAAAAAAAATATTTTACCCCTCACGACCTTTGCTTTCTTAAGACAAAAAAAAAATTTTCGGGACCAAAACGTGCGCAAAAATGAACGATCGTCACAGACCTAACCAATTCAAATATGTCTATGAGTTTGCAATTTTATTTTCAAAAATATTGTTGAAAATTTTATACGAATGGCCGTTCGAAAAGCCTTTTTTTCCTACTTTTTTTTAGGATTTCGTCCAAATAATACTGAAATTCTGGCGAAAGCCGTTTTTTAGAAAAGTATTTGAGGATTCTTTCGATAAGTTTATTTTATCTGCAGTCTCTTATACGAAGAATGAAGGATTTTTATGAAACTCAAAATAATGAAAAATAAATATTTTTCAAGAAAAATTATTTTTTGAAAGAATTCGAACGGCAATTTAGCCCAAATAGAGCCAAACAAAGACCAAATCGATCAATAATAGAAACGAAAGGTGTAATGATTTTGAAGTTTTCAGCTGATTAGCAACTATTTTCACATATTTATGCATTATATTTCGACGCGCTGGCGATTATGAATAATTATTTTGGTTGAGCGATCAAAGATCATATTTAAAAATTTGAGACAGAGCTTTTAAATAGCTAAAGTTTCACTCCTGAATTCTGTTACTTATATTCATTGTACTAAATGTATGGTTTTTTCAAAGAATAAAGGTGAGTGAACCTCTCTTTTCTCTCGCAGTTATGTCGTTTACAAACTTCGAAACTTAAAGAATGTTACGTGTTGTTCACTTTATTTCATTCCTTGATCTCAATCAAGTGAGAAATAAGTAAGTTGTATCCTTCCCAGTTTTCCCATGATTAAGCGCTCCAAAGTATTGCCTTTAGATAGGCGTATGGGTGTGAGGCGAGAGTTCTCGTTCTGGGTGTGAAGCAAGGTTAAAACGAAACTTTTTGCGAAAAAAAAATTTAGTGCGTAATTCGAGCCTCAGTTGAAGTGCCTTAGATCAAGCCCCGATTCACGATGTGATAATACGTATATGTGTTAACAAGTTGTACTAGCATCAAGAAATGTCATTCATTTATTTTCGGCGTACTTGTACATTTAAGAGTTGGTTTGTGTGAGAGAAATAAGTATGCCTTCGGTAGGTTTCGTCGAAAAACCTTTATGATTACAAAATTATTTCTCGATAATCTTAAAAGTTGTTTTCAAATATTTGGTTCTGAAGTGGTAGTGGTTTAAGTGGTCTGCATATCTCTTGTATTATCACGAACTTTCTTGTCAGTAATGTTCACAATAGGGAAAATGTCGTTAAAGTACCTCAATTTTATGACGTCTATGTTGTTAATACATTCATGAAGAATTTGCTGAGTTTTCGAACGTCAAAAAAACACGAACTATTTTGAAATAAAAAATAAATTTTGATTCTTCAGCCAGAAGATATAAATTGTATGTAGGAGGATTTCCTCGCTGGTTTTTCACTATCATTTTAAAAAAATTTATTTTTTAATAATATTCAAATTTACTATTGACTTTAAAGCGCTTAAAAGAATTTCACGATGAAAGTTTGCCTGGAACTGCTGCATCAAATTATCGGGTGAAACATGAGCTGAGATCCCAATATCACTTCGCAGTTACTGGCACTCTGTCTGTACGGTTAAGTTTAAGACCAATTGGTACTCCTTATATCGTTAAAAAAAACTCTTTGACCTCCTCACCAGAGATCGGCACATCTGAAAAATTTTTTGGATCGGACGGTCGCCTTAATTTTTTTTTGCGAGTGGATAGTGATCGTGATAACGGCGCCTCCAATTTGGTTTGGATCGGATCGGTCGCCTCAAAATATTTTGCGATACCAGATCAATTGGGTCAAAAAAAGTCGGATCGGAATTGGATCGGTTTTCATGAAAAGTCGATTTTTAAACGTTAGTCATTGGCGTCGCAGGGTTCAAGTCCGTGTGAATAACAGGGCTATTTTTTATTTGAATTCATTTATGTTCGCAATACTGAGTACAGTACCTACCGTACTTTTCGATTCCGATTCCGATCCATTTGCGCCACCGGTCTGCTTCCTCACACTCTTTGTCGGCGTAGAAACATTTTCAAATCATATTGTTTCCTACTTTTTTTAAGGATTTCGCCAAAATTTTGTAGAAACATATAATACTGTTGGATACGATACATAAAATCAGAATTCGGAGGAAATCAGTTTTACAGAAAGTATCGACGATTTGTCGATGTGAATATGTCTGTTTTTTAGCTTCAATTAAAGTTTCTATTTTCATGAGTGATTTTTCTGTAACTCCCAAATAATAAAACAAAAAAAAATTTTTCAAAAAATTATTTTTCCGAAGGAAATGAAGAAAAAATGTAACTCAAATTAGGCAAACGAAGACAAATCGAGAAGTATGGAACATAAGCTGGTTCTTAGTTTGGAGTTACAAGCCTGATTCGAAAGGATTTTTTTCGACATTTTTCCTGTGTATATTTTTGACGCGCGGGGATATGAATAATTGTTTGAAGAGATTGAGGACACATATTTCCAATCCAAGACAGATTCAATTATCCGAGGGTTTCACTTCTAAATTTTTTTAACTTCAGTATTAAAGAAAATTGTTATTGCCGAAAAAAGAGATGACTCAAGTTGAGTCACTCAACCTCTATTTTCGAATTCACAGACTTTGGATTTTTGAAAATGTTATGTTTCGTTAGATAAATTCCTGTCCTTCATCCCAATAACTAAGAATAAATTCCAATTGATATTATTTCGCATTTTTTTTGGAATTAGCGCTCAAAGAAATGCCTAAAAATAGGCCCTGAGTATGGCCTGTGGCGACAGTTTCTTCGTTCCGGGTGTGAGGGCGTTAACTAAAACAACACTGTGCGTTTGAGTCAAGTTTATTCGATTTTTGGCATTCTATTGATGAAACGGCGGAATAAAAGCCGCTTTTGCTCACCTTTTTTTTGGCATTAACTGCTAAACTTTATTTGAAAAAGATTTTGATTGGACAGAAAAATTTTAATATAAATTGAATTGAAATCACGCGAAAGTCACGCTCGTATAATACCCGAGGTGTGTTTGAACCTTTAAAAACAAGTGTTTCGCAATCACATATAATCTTTATTACGCCTCCCAAACGGCGAGATAGTTAATCGGCGCTATAGTTTTATAAATTCTAATTTTCCATTAGTTTTATTGATGGAGGCTCCCAATGCGGCAGACGAGAATGTTCATCGTCACGAGATAAGTACTCATTTTACGTACAGGATTTATTTTAAGACGCGTTGAGGGCAGAACTTTTTATGAATCGTAGAGAATTCTCCTTGCACTTCCGTGAATAATTTGCTCGCCAAAAAAAGACATATGTGTTATAAAAAAATCTATGTCAAAAAATAATCGGATTTTTTCAGATAAATACCTAAAAGTTTGGAAAAAATTTTATTATGTAATATTTAATAATTACATTCAAAGTACGAAAAAGAATGCCACGAAAATATTTTTTATCATATTATATTAGAAATTACTGAACAAACATTATTATAAATTTATGTTTTCAGTAAAACCCTAATAATCCCATAGAGAATTCTCAAAAATTCTTGAAATGTTTCAGAAAACTTAATTTTTCGTAAATAACCACGCTCTTAAACTGGTCTTTTCCTAAAAGAATTATGGATGATTTTATTTTATTAGTATTACTAATGCGTATTATTATGTAGTTGTGCAACTCATTTCAAATAGAACAAACAAGAAAATTGCTGCAGCCCAATTTAAGTCAACTATTACCGGTACTTTACAAAAATTAAAAAAGAGAGGAAAAAATGACTGAGAGGACAAGATTTGGGGGAAAACTGAGTGGAAAAGGACAAAGTCAGGGTGTTTGTGGCCTTATGTTCAATGCGTCTTACCGATAAAAATCCACGTTTTCCTTTGACTCGTGTAGCACAGAGCCTTTATATTAATGTAAAATTGTCTCGTCCAAATAAGAATTGTAAAGAATTTAGCTGCGATTCGCAAACAAAAGGTTTCTTTTTTTAGCCAAAATTTTGTTTAAGTATTTACGGGAGGGTGATTATTTGAGATTTTTTTCTAAGTCTTTTACTTCTAGAAAAAAACAAATGCGATCTACTAAGTCAATCAAAATTTAAAGCAGCCAGTTTTTTTGGAAATGTTTTGTGCATGCTTGACACTGTAAAACAAAAATTAATTCGTATACAGGAAATTTTTAATTAAAGTATTCAACGAAATTTTTTTAATAGTTCAAAATTACTGGTTAGCGATCAAAATTGTCAACAGGATGTTATTGATTAGTATTATCGACCTAAGAAATGATTATCAAAAGTGCAATTTTCTGCTTTTAATTTAGGGCAAAAATAAGCTATTTTTTAGAAAGATCGTATTTTCTCAAACAGCTTATATACGCAAAAATATTCCAGGTTGGAAACTTAATATTTTATTCGATTATAGAGTTGCAATTATATTTCAAGAATGTTGTTAAAAAAATTAACTGCCGTGTACAAAATTATATTATTCAAACTTATATTTTGGATTTTGGCAAGATTCCAAAAAATATGATAGGCATGGGTAAATACGAACCATATAATTGAAATTCTTGGGGATATCCATTAGAATTATTCACAGGCATCATGTATTTCATTTTATGTTTTTGTTTGTTAAACTTTGCGATTAAGAATTTATTTTATTCAGAATTAATTTAATTTATGCAACTGAATATTTCACTGCCCAATATCCTTTTCCGAAGCGGAAACTCCATTCTCAGAGAACGCTACTATCGCTATAGCGCGTGTAGAATCCCACTGATGCTTGTCTAAGTGTATGTCGTTAGTGATTGCTTGGAAGTGATTATTACATGAAAAATTTTAGACGGTTCCGATTATCAGACCCTTTGCCTATACATATATTTCAAATAATCACTAAGGAACATTAGTGGATTCGAAATCACGCGCTAAAGAGATAGTAAGCGTTTTGAGATGGAGTTCGTTTTCGGAAACAGATATATTTCGCAACTAAAAATTACAATTTAAAATAATGATTCGCTATGACTTCCAGCAATTGCTTTGTGTTAGCACAAAGAACCCGCTTAAGTCTATCCTCGATACTCATTAGCTGAAAATTAAGGTCTGAGCCTCTTGAATGCGCTCAAAGTAAAGTCCCCGAATGGACCTTTATGCGTTGAGGGCGATACTCGATACGTTCATGAGTGAGAGGGTTAATCAACAATTTTTGAGGATTAATCATTACAGAAGAAAAAATATTCTTAAAATTATAATGAGTTTTGAGAACTTTAACTTTTCGAATTTGCGCTTCACAATTAAGAATTAAAAAGTGATTGTCACGGAAGTAACCGACGGAGTTATCTCGAGATTCATACAGGCGGATAGGACTAGTTTTTTATGCATTCGAAAATTGTTGTCATCTGTTTTGCTTCCGAATTCAATTAAAAATTTGGATTTGACCAAAAAAAAAATTTCGGAATATTAGAATTTTTCTGTTAGGTATTTGTTCAGGAAATTCGAATTTTCATTAGGTATTTTTCAGGGAAATTCGAATTTTTCATTTAGGTTATTTTTTCAGGAAATTCGAATTTTTCTTTAGGTATTTTTTCGAGGAATTTGCGGAAAGTCGAATTTTTCCTTTAAGTATTTGTTCAGTATTTATGCTATATAAATATTTATTTATGCTATAAAAAATATCCCTTTAACACCTTTGGGTTGATTTGATAGATTGTAGGCTGAAAAGAAGAGAAAGCGGCCTCATGAGCTGGCTAGAAGGGTCTCAGGAGTGTTAGGATAGCTCCCTAACCTACATCTTTTCAAATCACCCAAAACGGTGTTAAAGGGATATCCCTTTAAACACCTTGTTTGGGTGATTTGAAAGATGTAGTTAGGGGAGCCTATCTAACACTTCCTGAGACCCCTTCTAGCACTCATGAGGCCGCGTTTCTTTCTTCTTTTCAGCCTACATCTATCAAATCACCGAAAAGGTGTTAAAGGGAATAGTTTTTAAACGCTGGATATTCGATTAACCTTAATTTGACTTGCACCAGGTAGCCTGCAATGTTAATCTTGTAACCTTCAATAATAATTTTTTTTTTAATCTCAAAAAACAAATTTCAAACAATATTTTCTAGTGGTGGAATTTGACGATAACCGCTGTTTCTCGAATCCATACCAAGTAAAAACTTCATTTTTTTTAATTCGAAATATTTGTCATCGGTTTGCTTCTGAATCAATAAAAAGAATAAGAAAAAAAAATTCGCAAATTTGTTTTTTCAAATACAATAGTACCTGACGGTTGAACATGTAGTGATCAAAAACTAAATCAGATGTCGACTGTTAAAAACGCCCATATTATGTTTTTGCGCCCGATTGCGAAAAATTTTAACGTTTAAAATTACATCGATTTTGGAAGCAAAATAGACCTTAAAATCGAATTTATTGAACTCCATAGTACCCGGGAAAAAACCGCATTAAGTGGGCATACGTATAAATAAAAAATCTGATATTTCCTTGCAATGATTTTATCGGTTAAAAACCGGGTACCGTTACCGTCATACAAAAAACTTTTTGTATTTTTGATCAAATTCAGACATTAATCTCCAACGATTACTGTAATTTCAAACATCTGTACGACTCTTCCTCATCAAACTACAAGGTGTCTTAAAAAAACAGTGAGACGTCGTCGGTTATGCCTTATGTTTGACCTCGACGCTACACAACGGTTCAACAAATCATTCAATAATAAGCGCAAAAATGATGATATACTTTTAATTCATAGTTGTCAGACTTCAAGGAGCACATATTAATCGCCAAGTGATTTTTGTGTCAGAATTTACAAATTGTTGATTTGCTGCCAAATTATACAGTTGCAATCGTCAACCAATTCTCAATTTTTTTACAAGCAATAATTTGTTTCTAAATTGGCTTGACGCACAGACGATTCTCAAACTTTGTATGCTCAGAATTTCACAGAATCAAACAATGTATGAGATCCGCCAGACGTTATACTTAATTGTGGGAACAGTCACTTAAAAGTTATTCATAAAATATGACATTTTGAGTTTTGAGTACAGTGACTTTTTGTTACGTTATTGCAAAAATGCAGCGCGTTTGTTGCACAAAAATGAATTCATTTCGAAAGACCATTTTTGAACAATCAATTTTTATTGATTGATTGAAAAAGCTTGATATATAAAATAGTTGGACCGCGATAAAACGGCTGTTGATGCTAATGATGCAAGGGGGTGAACTTGAATATAAAATGTAAGTTCTATTCGATATCTTAATAAACACCTTTTCCAGGATTATTCGAACTTGATTGTTTTCTCGGCGTCTTGCTTCGTCACTTTTTCTTTCTTTGCTAAGCAATCTGCCAAAATGTCTACACAAAAAGTATGGAAAGAGGAATATGGAAAAGGAATGTAATATGATTTAACGTCGTAAATTACGACTGGTAAGATGCATGATTATTTTTATACTGTGCGGTTCCACTTATACGCAACTGCTCAAGGCTCTAATTTTTCAACTACGTTGTGTACAATACGAACTTGTTTTAATTCGAAGAGTGTTTGAACTAGGATATATTGTTGATTAGCATTTTGAATTGGACCAGTGTAAAGCGGATACAATTTCAGGGAGAAACTATATTTTGCATAGTTAAAATATTTCCTTAATATTTTGAGTGAAAATTAATCCAGAAAAAGAACATACAACATGTGACATTGTCACAAAACTGGTAATAAAACATAAAAATGGAGCACCTTATACGTTTTTTACCAATAAATTGTGTATTTTATGCGATCATTATTTTTTGCGCTAATCCCATTTTCAGGCCAGCTTAAAAAAAAAATGTCTGAAAAAAATCGTAAATTCCACGACCATGCTAATTATTTACATGCCACTTAATAAAATTTTGATTTGTTAAATCCAGTATTCATACATCAGGGATATTGTGTCAATAAGGTATTCAAATCGACATTAAAAAGTTGAAATATTTTTTTAAAAAACAATATGATGATCATTCTAAATATGCTTCCAAATTTTCTTAAAGCCAACGAATAAACTGTAACAAAATAAGAATTCTATCTTAAGATTCAGTTTCAAAGTTGCAAGTTTATAAATCAAACCATTGGAACATCTAGCGATACCTGACGAATGTAGTGAACAAGCGCGTAGGTACTAAATGAAATTTTAATTCACATTTTTGCTGAAAATTAAGCTAATTCTAAAATTTATTTTAGTTTCTTTTCACCCAAAGTTGGCTCCAAACATGGGTTTTAATGTCACTCCACTTTATCAGGTTGTTATCTTATGCATTTGTTAGTGGCAAATATTTCCTACATTAAGGATGAAGTACAACATCTATCGGTTGAAAAATAAATGTGGAAAATATCCAAGTTAAGCTCCCAGTGAGCGCCCGCCGTACCTCTTATAATGATAAAATTTCTTTTCTTATAAAATGGTTTTCCGATTTAACAAATTTCAAAGTAAGCTGCGAAATTTTCCCTATTACCTTATTTATAACCCTTCATTACACTTTTGTAAATATCCCGCCCTCCTAACTTAACAACTCACGAAGTTTACTAATCAGGCCGGATATTTACAAAAGTTGATTAAAGAGATATAAAACCAGTTGATCACTCAAAAGGACTATTTTTTGTATGTTACATTTGATACGGAGTTTGACAGGATTATCTTCTGGAANTATAGCGCGTGTTCGAATCCCACTAATGTTGTCTTAGTGATTATATTGAATATGATTATAGGCAAGGGTCTTGATAATGGAACCGCTAAATTTCATCGGTGTGTAATCACTCAAGCAATCACTAAGACAATCACTTAGACAACATCAGTGGGATTCGAACACGCGCTGTAGAGATAGTAAGCGTTTTTGAGATGGAGTTCCGTTCCGAAAAGGATATAGGCCAGACTCTCGAATGCTTATACACAAGATCCGCTAACACCAAGTGCCATCAAGTTATACCAGTAACTGTGCACACATTTACTTCTGATTTTTTTTCCAAACTAATCTGCATAAAAAATGCTATTATTTCTCGATTTTTTTTTCAAAACTGTTTAAAAAATTCTCGCATTTTTGTCTGTTAAACTTGGAAATTGCTTAATACTCTATTTTTTGACAATGAAAAATTAATCAAAACGTTAGAAATTATGTTTTATAAAAATACAAAACATCCATTTAAATAAAAGTTCAAATCATAAGCAATGTGTACAAAAGTCACTTTTATCCATTTGTTGTGACGATTGGACATTCAGAATATCAACAAACTGTTTCCCGTATACAGTTTGCTGTCAGTATCAATTTTACGCTAATATTTTATCGAATTATTAATTTGCTTATTAGGTTATTCATTGAAGGTAGTTGCCTCAGTGATTTTAATTTTTTGCCTCATTGGCAATCAATTATAGTGGAAAACTATAATCAATACACACAAAATTAACTTCAAGACTGAACAGCTCAGCAATTTTGTCAGCTTTAATTCGTAATCACTTAAAATACACAAGAAAACTATCAAATAATACTCAAGGTGTCGGTTCTAATAGACAGATGGTAATATTTGAGTTCAATCAATGGTAACTGTTTTGGCTGGTCATTACTAACACTTCTTGTTTCAATTACACATAACCAATTGTTATGTATGATTGTTATTGTACATTACCAATTATTGTATTGTATAATAACCATTATTGTATAATTAATTACAAAGAAAGTTTTTGTAATTTAACGGATCCTGAAGTTTGCGTCAATTAAACCACACCTTCGGAGCCGCGGCGATTTTTTTGTTATCAAGCGAATTCAATTTCTTTCATAATGAAATTTCATCTCAGGCAAGAAAATAATTTTTTTCGATGGGCTAAAATTTCGTTTTTTTGGAATTTATCGATTTTGACGTAGGAATCGTCTGAAAATAAATAAAATAAATTGAATTAGGTGGACAAAATTATGGATCAGGATTATTAGATTATACGAAGTAAGCTCAAAGTTGGAACATTTCATTTGAAAAATTTTCACTTGAAAATTTCGAAGTGCCAAAAGGTTTACCGTCAAGAGAAAGAAAATTGAAAAAGTGCAAATCTGTCTGATAAAACCGATTTCTTTACACAAATTTATATGACACTAAGGAAGTGGATGTCGGTTTTTAAGCTTTTAATGAAATAAATGTATGATGCAATGATCTTGATTATCACTGAAGTTGACTAAATGAATCTCACGGTGGGAATTTTTTTCAAAACAATTTAAAGAAAAATAGAGAATTTTTAAAACTTTGAGGTATTAACTTGCAAGTAACAGGTGTTACACCATGATAAGAAAATTTTCTTGGTCTATTTCTTGATCAAGCATTACATTATAATGCAACTAGAGTTCGAGCATGCCTTCCGTACCCAAATTGATGAAAATTTAAAATTTTTTGTGAAAAGTAAAATTTGACCAATTAAATTCAATTCAAAGTGAGATTAGTGCAAACGTTATCAGGCGGTAAGCTCCAATCAGACTTTCGTTTGAGCTTGATTGGTGTGCTTCTTGATATTGTTGAAATGACAATGCAGTTTATTCAAAATACTTTAATTTTCAAATTTCGAAAGTTGTTCACTTATTGAACATCACTTTTGACTCAAAAGTTTTGAGGTTAAATATTGCTTTATTTCATTGAGAAGAAAAATATGCACTCATCAAAACGTTTGGCGTCAAGACAACATTGCCTCATAGTNGTATAAAAATTATTGTATGAGTTATATCCCTTATTCACACTTTTGTAAATATCCCGGCCCTACTACTTAAAAACACACTACGTTTCCTAATCAGGACCGGGATATTTACAAAAGTGTGAATAGGGGATATGATATAACTTATATCCAAATATTTATTATAGATCACAGCCAATTAAACTGTCCCAATTTGTTTAAGAAAATCCAAAAGTTTTTTTGTCGATGTATTAATATTGGGGTTTGACAGTTTTTAAGAAAGTCAAAATTGAAATGACCATATATTTAAGTAGGTTTTTATAAAAATATATTGATGTAAAAAGTTTTCATCGAAAGAAAAAAAAGAGAACACATATATTACTGATTATATTCTGTGTCATGGCCTTTTTGTAGTCAGTTAGAAAATAAATGATAAGTTTTTTACAGCGCGCAGTTAGATGTTGCATATAGTTTTCTATGACATTAAAGAACAGGAATAAGAAGCTTCAAAATTTCCCATCTCATTTGTAGGTATGAGATACGCGTAGATAAAACTTGAAAGCTGAGAGACCAGAGAACCGTTATAGACCGTGATATAAACATATACCGGTATCTGGACCGTTTTATGAGATTTTTCTTATGTAATACATGTATATTGCTTATATCCCCTATTCAAACTTTTGTGAATATCCCGGCCCTACTATTTAAAAACACACTACGTTTCCTAATCAGGGCCGGGATATTCACAAGGTGTGAATAGGAGATATCCCTTTATCACCTTTTGGTTAGAATGCGTAGCCACAACGTTAAAATCACACGTTAAAAGAAGTAGTGGCTACGCATTTTAACCAAAAAGTGATATAGGGATATGGAAGATGATTACAACCATATTTATTAAATAAGATTTTATATTCATTTTGTGTATTAATTTCAAATTATTTATTCATCGTCAGTATGGTATAAAAGTTAAAAAACGGAAAGCTAAAAAATATGCATTCGAAATTATGTTCTGGAAAAAAGTTGAAAACATGTGTATTTATCTCTTTAATATTTAAGTATGACGGTTTTAGTTTGTTCTCGTTCAGTTTATAGAGTAAATACGGAAATTAAGGAGGTGTAGTCTAAGAGTGTTTTTTCCTTGGAATGTATGAGGGGGAAAAGTTGCGCAATGATAATCTTGAAATAGATCAATCATGCTGAATATGATTATACTGAACTCTCAAAGACTCAACATTCACAAGATACTCTTAAGACACGCAACCTGCTCACCAGACAAGTCAAAAATATATAAATTTATTTAATTTTTTATTTTGTGGAGCGGTCCAAAATTAATAGTTTGGTCAATGATAAGTTTTAATTTATAACATACTAAATTAACAAATTGTGTATTCAACAATAACAAATATTATATTATTTACTATAAAAATATGATATCGAAGAACCTGCTTAGTGTAATTTTTATGTCAATTATGTTTTTATGTTGTTATTGACATAAAAATTACACTAGGATGGTTCTTCGATAGATATTCAGTGAAGACCTTATTATTTAACCACATCATTAATAAAATGAATATCCCTTGAACACTTTGCTTAATCTGAGAGATGTGGCTGAAAAGCGGCTTCATGAGTGGCTAGGAGGGTCTTAGGAGTGTTAGGATGGCTCCATCAACCCACATCTCTCAGATTAAGCAAAAGTGTGTTAAAGGATATTGACAGATATGATTTTGAGGGTACAGAGATATAGACCGTGTATAATAAGTGTCATTCATAATAGTGACTTAATGTTAAACTTACATTTTAATTATTATTATTATTCAGGTGGTTTGAGACATAAAATATATATAATATTTTTCCATAAAAGAAGTTGTATTCGACGTTTCGGCGAAACAACGATTCAGTGTGAGAGAAATAGATTAACATAATTTCGAAATTTTAATCATTTTGCAGGAAATAATATAATCAATATGATGATATGATATCATATTGTGATATCATAAATTATGTGAATTTTATTTAAATTGGAAAATATTCAGAACACTACGTACACTCAGTGTTCTACTTTGTCTGAGATTCAAATTTTTTTCATTGGCCAAATAATCTATAATTTAAGACTTATTTTTAAATTTGTCAAAAAATGAAATTTCGGTAGTTCACTCAAAAAAAAATAAATTGAGATTTACGCATAGCAGAAATTTTTTTTTGGTGTTTATAAATAACTTAAAGACATTCCTAAAAACTGACGTCCTTAAATTTTAAGTATCGTCAGTCAATATTTATAAATCGGTGTTTAAGTTTAATTTCAAAGAAATCGGCAAAAAAGGTAAGATAAAATAACTTTTGAACGGTTGGTGTTATAACAATTTGATAAAGATTTTTCAATTTTCCTTGGCAAACTTCATTCAGAATTTCATCAAAAGACTTATTGAATAACTCCTGTATACAGCCTGAGTTTTCTCGTTTACGGCGTTTTTTTTATTCCGCCGGGTAGACAATCAAAATCGCCTATACTTTGCTCTAAATTTTGGTTGTATAACCGGCGGAATAAAAAAAACCCTGCAATCGAGAAAGCTAAGGCTGTAGACTATACAGTATAGTGAAGCATGCTAAACTTTTTTGATCCACTTGAAATATATGAATAAAGTTCGAGTCTATACTGATTTTTAAGATTAAATAATTTTAATATTTGAATGAAATAATAAGTGAAGTGAAATATGTGCAAGTCGAAATTGATGATTGTTTCATACTCATAAGATATTTTCGACACTTTTCTGTAAATTTTTATTGTATGAGAGCTCCTCAAATTTTTAGATTTATGTTCTTTCCTAGTCTGATAAGTTGGAATTGCGAGTTTGTCAGACAAACCTACGAATCAAATTTTCGGTCATCGGAGATTTTTTCCATGTCAAATTAGTTAACCATTACAATCAATTTAATGAAGAATTGGTCTCATAATCGAGCCAAAATAACCCTCAACAAAACAGAACGACGCATGGCATTTGACGCATGGCAATTGATACAAGCCGAATTTTAGGCTAATGATGCAAATTATGATCCGGAAGTTCAAAATATACTTAGCTATGCGTCAGCCGTGCTAGTACACCACGCACAATATAACAGAAGTGTTGTGCGCGCGCCTTTAGCGTAGAAAAAAAGCTAGAGTTAGAAGTGTGTGCAAACACTACCGACCTATTTATTCCCGATTTGTTCCCTCTTCCTAGAAAAATTGGCAATTGGCACAAAATCTAACCAGGGAAAACTCAAAAAAAAGTTCCGCTCACGACAAGCCAGTATCTTTGAGCTTTAGTGGTCAAATATGAGCAAACGTTATTTTTTACCTTACTTCAAACTTCAAAAAAATTACTTAAAAACGCAATAAACGCAAATTTTTGAATATATTCCTCGAAAGATTTAATGTTTAAAACAGTTTGTAACCACTCCGAATGAATTTGGGAATTGTTAATGACCCTCAGATTTAAGAAACCAGCGAATTCTACTCCCTTTGAGTGCAAAAGACGGTTATTCACGCTTAATCATCAAAAATGATATGAAATAAAATACCTTTTGAAATTGAAAATCAAAATAAGTCTTACATTTATGTTTTAATATTTATTTTCATGAAATTGGAATTTCTTTCGATTTTAAAGAAACATTTATATAATCTCATTCGATTATTTTGAGAAATACTAATTTTTTCAATTTTAAAATCGTATCACCTCCAAAATCGGGAATCCCGATCTTGTTTGATTAACAATTACCAAATATTCATCTCGGTTAAAAAATGAATCAATCATGCCAGGAACCATGTCAAGTCCTGATTTTGAACACTTTTCATTTCTGTGATTTTCACAAACATTTTCAGATAGAAACATTTTTAAGTATTATCGAAAAAAAATTCTTGTTTTACTCGAGGCTAGCATCTATAATTAGCTATTAAATAGCTTTCTAACACGTTCAAACAAAAAACATTATTAATTTTTAATGGAACAATTAAGTAAATTTTTAATTTCATCGAATTCTAAGTTTTCAGATTGAACGAATTTATCATTTCTGAGATTACTGAAAGATATGCAGAATCAATTTATGAAAAATATAACATTAACAGCAAATTTAGCGACTGGAAGTCAGGCTGTTCAAAACATTCACGTAGATAAAAACAGAAAACTTTTGCCTCTTGGCAAAAAAGGGCCAAACTAGTTTTCGAAGAGTTATTTGGAAACCTTATTTCAATGTTGGTATTTAAATGAAAAATCCGACCCCATTATAAACAAGGCACTTGTTGCAGTGTTTAGAAAATTTTAAATTGTATGATAATTTAATTTTTGTCCATTGAGGAGGTATAAAACGACATAAAACAGATTTAAAAAGGAAGATAGCGCCCGTAATCATATATTTTGTTCCTTATCTGAGATATATCAGTGCACTTAAATCACACTGGACAGTATTTGAATTTTTTGTTCGAGAGAATCATGACAAGGCTGTTGAGATGCAGCCAATGAGCGCGCCTAAAAATGAATTCAAAGATGTATATTTGCATTTTAGTAGAATAACTGCAATATTTTAAAGCTTTCAGTTTATATCAAACAATCATCAGTAATTTTTTGTGACCTGAAATAATATTTGGGTTTTCAGACAGAAATAAAGCGCAGGTGGATGCACAAAATACTTTAGCAATCAAATTACGAGAAACTGAAATACTACATTTTTTGTGCCAAACTGTTTCAAACTTTTTTCTCACTTCTGAAGATGGCTCCTCAGCCGAAACGTTTAATAAATACAATTTTCAATTAAAAATAAATACAAATTATATTTGATTGCTAAATTACTTTTGTGCATCTACCTGCGCTTAATTTCTCTTCAAAAACCTAAAAATTATTTCTGTTTAAAAAAAATACTGATGATGGTTTGATACTAGTATAAGCTGAAAGCTTTAAGATGTAGTAGTTAGTCTACTAAAATGAATATATTATACCTCGAAAACATTTAAACAAAATGTATATTTGGTTCTTATGGAATCTACCTGAGTTTTTCAAACAACGAACATTAACTTCCATGAACATAGTGACGTCCATGCCGACCAATAACAAGAAAAATATGGCTGATTAAAACATAAAATTGTTCGAAAATTTGAATTTGAGCTCTAGATATTAGAAGTTTTCTCAAAATAAAGTATCAAAAAACTCAAATAAAAATACTAGCTGATTCAATTTTTGAATTGATAATTTCAAGAGTAGATCAAATGGTGTTATTGCTTGATCTTCAAAACAATATAAATTAATTCTCATTTTTATTTTCTAACGTTTTGCTTTAATTGTTGTTTTATAGCATTATTAAAAATTTGGATATTTTCAAGTACAAAATTCACGCACTAATTTGTAACATAATATAAAATATAAATTAATGTTTTGATGATGCAGTATTTATAGTAAGTTAGAAATTATTCTGATAAAATGACATTACAAAATTAAGTATTTTTTAACTGCCAATATAAAAAAATAACCTCAGTTATTAATTCGACAAATCACATTAAACTTAGGGATTGGAGAAAATTCCTCTTCTTTTTCTTACGAGCCTTGGTGCATTTTGACAAATTTGCACTTTTTCAATTTTTCTTGTCTTGATGGGAAACTTTTTGCCACTTCAAATTTTTCGTATAAAAACTTTCTAGAATACAAGTTGCCATTTTTGAGCTTACTTTGTTAAATCTGAATGTCTTCAGATTGATTATTTTTACTTTGTAAATCGTCTTTTGGAACAACACTCAAAAAACGCGCGTTTGCTATCGAAGGTGTCTAAATTATAATTAAATTTATTTCCTTTTATTTATTAATCAGGAACCCTGAAATACGGTCCTGCCGACCATCGAAAATTTCTTTTATTTTAAATTCATACGATTTTTAAGTTTAAATTTTTGAAAAAAAGACGAAAAAAAAAATCCAAATTTTAGCACATCGAAAAAAATATTTTTTTTCGTGAGTTTAAGGGGTAGTCGTCGCAAATAGATTTCGCTCAAAAGTTGAGACTATACTAAATCGGCCAAAAAATTACAATGAGCTTAGTCTAAGATTTTTTTGATTACAAGTTTAACCGCTAGAGGCCTCAAAGACCAAATCTTAAAAACCTATCTCCTCCTTAAATAAAAATAGGATCAACCAATTTTTTGGCTATTGCTGCAGTACAAAAATATCTTACTTTAATTCGAAGGATGATTTCAATATTGAAGTTTACCATAAATTTTAAAGAATCAAATAATCAGGCCTTCTGATTGGTTCAGAAGTCAATCTTTAAGAAACTCGTAGATTTATACGAAAAATGCCGTAAACTCTGCGCAATGCCTACCAATTTGATAATAAATAAAAATAAGATGTTATTGCCGATAAATTCTCAAGATAACATGCATTTAATATAGACTCATCCATATAGATATTTATAAAATTAAGCATATATCAAATTTGAAATCAAAAGCCGAAAGGCATTTTTATGACCGAATTCCGCCAAACTCGCTAGCAGGGAGTTGAGACCTCTATTTTATAAAAAAATAAGAGAAAATTTTTTGAAGGTCATTTCCGGTCCAATAGCCAGCATTATGACTCATACTCTATAAAAACGAAAATTTTCCCGCTATACAAAATGAAACAATTTTAGAAGCAGATGAACAATTCCATAATTTGGGAACCTAAATTACAAAGCATATTGTAGAGCATAAATCAAGCACTCATTTGGAATTCCTGCATATACATCTCGTGTGCTATAAACGTTACAAATTTTATTTTGAGGGTTATTTACTGTATTTTTTAGTAAAAATTTGTCATCCTTCGAATTAAAGTTAGATATTTTTGTACTGCAGCCATAGCCGAAAAATTGGGTTGATCCTTTTTGTATTAAAGGAGGAGATAGGTTTTTAAGATTTGGTCTTTGAGGCCCTCTAGCGGTTAAACTTGTGATCAAAAAAATTTTAGACCAAGCTCATTGTCCTTTTTTTTGCCGATTTAGTATAGTCTCAACTTTTAAGCAAAATCTATTTGCGACGACTACTCCCTTAATGAAATAAATTTGAAATGGTCGACAGGTCGGCTTACCAAATGGGCAAATCTCGGTGAAATATTGTCTTTTTATTCTTGATTAAAGAGGGCTTAACAAGATTTCGCGCAAACCGTATTTTCCATTAAAAAAGTATGATTCAGAGTATAAACAAGAGCAAAGAAACTAAACGTAGACATGGTTAAATATAGTAAAAGTAGGCATTCCTAAAATGTTTAGCTAAGGATTCCAAAAAAATAAGTTTGAAAAATTTTGAACTAGAAATTAGGAAAATTTCAAAATATTTCCAAAAAGTTTCGACAAAAATCTCAAAAAAGTGTCATATGATTTTCAAATAGCATATAAAAAATATGTGGTCACCTACGCGAAAAGTTAAAGCAGCCATATTGAAGAGGTTTTTCGTTGATTTGAAACAAATTATACAAAAAATATTTGAACACAAAATTAGGCATTTTTTTGATAATGTTCGGAACTTTTTCGAAAATTTCTCATAATTTGTCCAATTCGGAAAGTTTAATTCGAACTCAAAATTTTCTTTAATAGCAATAATTCGAAAATTATGTTGTTAAAAAAGTTGCCTGGATTATGAAACATCATTTTGATGGTATACCAAGAAGAATATATAAACCCAGTAAAAAGTTTTTTATCAAGAGCCCATATCCGCGGAATCCGTATCTGTCAAAATGCACCGAGGCCCTTAAGTGAAACAGGTTTTTTTTATGGAAATTTTCAATTTAACAAAGTAACAGTTTGAACAGTCCAGTGGTAGTAACAGTGATGAAGAAAGCTCACAAAGAATTAAGACGGACGCGGATGAGCATGAAGAAACCACATTTCTCTACATAATTTATCTTTTTGTCTTATGGAAATAGGATTTTGAATAATTTTAACCGAAAATGATCACAGGGAAACAAGCTCAAAGTGAGTTTCATTGGAATTTTGTGTGATATCAAGCCTTTCTGTCAATTTTATGTCAGAAATTTTTTTTCTGATGGACGACTGACCTTAATGTGAAGAAGCAACTATCAGAAAATAAATGGTTGGAAAGTTTTTTTCCTTTTTTAAAGAAAAATTGAAATGATTTGAACATCATTTCCACTGGTTGTCGTTGACGAGGTAATCAACAAGGCAATGCAAAGGTGGAACCGCTAAACAAAAAATATGGATGCCTCTCACTGTATAAAATGAAACACTTTTTTGAGGTTAGTGAGTTTCCAGTTCTTTCTCTAACTGCTAATAATTGTATTCAAAATTCTAAATTCAGTCCCCTGGTCTTGCGATTCTCACTTTCATTTTGTACATTTTGTCATTTCTAAAACGATTTAACAATTATTATTGGAGAAAAACACAGTATGGAAAAACTCCATCAAAATCACAGATTGAAAATCACCGTGCAACCACTGTTATCAATCAAAATTCATCTGTTTTCAAATAGGAATATCAAGAAAGGTTTAACAATCATGTTTTGCATAGAGCGGGCGCAAAAATCATCTGAAAAAATAAACGCATTTGAAAAAAATGCCAATTTTTATGAGTCGCTAAAGATTTCTCAGACTTTATTTACCCGGGAATGATATTTTTGGTTTAATTTTTCAGGTACATAAATTTATCAGTGCATGCAATCCAGCACTCACAACCCCCCTTTAAAACCCTTGCCTATAGAACCCTCTTAATGAAGTGGAATATAATTTACGAAAGTAATAAGGTTTTTTGTGCTTATTATCGTTAGCTCAACCAAAATAAATGTGTTTCAGCTCATTAAAATAATTTTTATCTATTTAAAGAAAGATTGAGTTCGAATTTTCATTATTGAATTCGTAAATATTTCGAAAAAATAAAATATTATGAAAATTTTCCGTCCAAATTTTTTCAGATTTTTTTATTGGAATTTTGGGTAAAAAAAATAAGGATTACTTTATCTGTTTTCATAAGTGCCTCAATATTCTCTGACCGACGTTCGAATTATCATTATATCTTTATTTTTATCTTTTGTCGACTTTTTTTGAAATACAGTATCATGAAAATTTTCCGAAAATCCAGTCCAAAATTTTTTATTATGTGTTTTTTGAATTCTCATAAAAAATCAGGCAGAATCACATGTGAAATTTTTCGGTATCTATTTGGTTTTCGTATGTCAACCGATATGGTTTCTGAACTACTAATGAAATTTACAACACTTGGTTGTACAACCGGTAATTACAAGTTGACACCCAATTTTTACAAATTTTATTCTTGCAAAAGATTCCGAATAAAATTTCGTGTGTTATAGGCGTTCTTTTTTCTGATAGTCAGGACATTTTTCGATATCAAAAGGCAATTGAAGGTCAATTTTTATTTTTAAGGTGGTGGTCGTCGCAAAATGAGGCTCTGAAATCAAATTTTCTTAATTTAATTTTAATGTTTTTCATGAAAATATAGGCGATTGCGAGTATGGGAGTAATCTTTTATCTCCATATGTGGTCAGGAGATCACTTCTTGAGGATTCCGAAAATATTTTGTATTAAACAAGTTGAAATTTTTGGAAAATCAAACCACGATTTAAAGAGAACTGAGAAAGAAATACGGAACAAACTCTCTATTGTAATCTTCACGCTCTCTTCATATTTTTCCATCTTTTCCCAAATTAATACTGCATTCTGAAATGTATCCTAGGAGGAAAAGTACTTTGAAGAGCGAAAACCTTGAAATTTGGCGGTTTTTCGCAGTTCTAGAACAATCTAGTTGGAAATTCAAGAATCCGCTTCATCAAATAATAACCATAAGTGTTTTCGTGGTTTTTGCCAAGTTTGAGTGAGATCGTATGCGAGCTCTAGGAGAAGAAGTAATTTGAAAATTCGGTTAAGTATTCTAGAACTCGCCGCATGGTGGTCACCAGGGTCGGCCAAAAATTTTTCTGATAAATTTTTTTTGTAGATCAAGAATATATCTACCATATCCTTTTAACGACCTTTTGTGAATATAGGATGGGCGGGCTGAAAAACGGCCCCATGAGTGGCTAGGAAGAGTCTTAGGAGCGTGAGGATTGGCTCCTTCAACCCGCACATCCTAGATTCACTAAAGGCCGTTAAAGGGATATGGCTATTCTCAAAAGTTTCCTAGTAGTTTTGTATTCTGATAAAGTGGAGTACAAAAGTACATTTTTGCGACCGCTACCCCCTTAATACACAAACATAACTTTCTCGAAGCACGCAGAACACATTCCACATTTTCTATTGTGGAAGTATACTTATCTTATACAATAATGTCAAGATTTAACCAGATTATATGGACTGAAAAATAAATTTCAAACAGGTCTATTCGTTTGATTCATAAATAATGTATAATTAGCATTTTAACTCAAAGAAATAATTCGGAAACACAAAATTAAAAACCGATGAAAAAATCAGGTTGGTCTTATTTCACCAGAGAATTTCATTCTATGTGCATTTTGCTTATATGTCCCGTACTTATCACAATAAATATCAGTCGACTATGGTTTGAATTCTAATTTTTTCGAAAATTCATGAGATTAAAAATTATTCATATGATAGAAAATCGGTAACCTATATGATATATAGGCTTTATCTCTTTATTGCCCTCTCCCAATGATTTGGTTCCTCAAAAACACGGGGGTGAGAAAACAACGAGGTTTTCAAAAATGACTCAGCCGATTAGGTTCTTAGATAGCTCAAACTGTGCTCAAATATCTATTGAATAATACAAAATAAAAATTGGTCCGAATCAGACCATTGTTTCTATTTTTTCTCTGACCTTTGTTTCTATTTTTTAACAAAAACTAATAGTTAAACAATTTCAGTAATCTTAGAAAATAATAATAAAAACATTGGTCCTATTAAAAACAAATTTTATGTTTATATTGATTAGATAATTGTGCTCAGTTTGAGGTATCTAAGAACTAAATTGGATGATTTGTTTTCAAATGACGCGTCGTGTTCTCACCCCCCCCCCGTGTTTTTGAGGAACCAAATCTTTGGGAGAGGGCAATAAAGGGATATAATCTCAAAAACAACCTTGTCGTTGTTTGAAATTTATTTTTCGATATTAAAAACCGTGGTTGTATTGTCGAATCTGTAGTATTCTAGACTTTATGACAATAAAACAAAACACACTGAAAACTCTTTCAAACTAACGGTGAAGGCCAGGCTTCCAAAAGGGATGCATCCCCCTCCGATTTTCCATCCCTATCCCTATCCCATTTTATCCCCAAAAACGGGATAGGGTAAGGGATAGATTATCCCTTTTATCCCGGTCCGAGGATAGCCTTATCCCTTTTTATCCCGTTTTTGTAAATGAAACTTTCATAATAAATAAACACACTTTTCACTCGACTTCGGTGAAACCGGAAGTCATCATATATCAAAAATACGCCAGATTTTCTCTGAAGAATTTAACCTCCAATATACTTTTTGTATTATTTAATTAATTAAACGCAATTTTTACTCGACTTCCGGTTAACCGGAAGTCATCATTCATCGAAAATACCGCCAAATTTTTTTGACTCAATTTCATCCTCAAATATACCCCCTAGTTTATATAGTTAATTAAACACAATTTTTACTCGAGTTCCGGTTAAACCGGAAGTCATGATTCAGTCGAAATACCGCCAAATTTTTTTGGACTAATTTTACTCTTAATTTACAGTAAAACTTCTGAAGAGTGTTTATATTTATGATTATGCAAAAGGGATAGGATAGAAAAGGGATAAAAGGGGGATAGGGTAAACGGGATAGGACGGAAAAGGATAGACGGGTAAGGGGATGGGGATAAAACGGGATAAAGGGGATGGCCATTTCCATCGTCTATCCTCTATGGCTCTGATTTTCATCCCTATTCCTCCATCCCCCTCTATCCCCCTGGTTTTATCCCTTCTATCCCTATCCCTTTTGGAAGCCTGGTGAAGGCATAACCTACCTATCCGATCTGACATTTTGGTGAGTCTATCGAACCGATCTAAGTTTTCAAATGTGCAAAGTTTGAAATTGAACAGATTAAAGTCGAAAAATGAGTTTTTGGACCGGTAAAAATACCGGTACGATCTAGGGTGTCACCTAACTCAACTAAATCGGAAACGGAGATAAATGACAAAAAAATGAAAATAGAGATTAACATTATTTTTTGACACTGATTCCAAAAAAAATAATTTCAAAAATTTTTGGCCGAAATTCTAAAAATTTTTTAAAATTTTTTTTGATTTCCGGATTTTTTTCGCTCAAATACATAAATATGGGGGTTTAAATGATCTCTGGAAAATTCGAAGAATGATGGTAAAAAAAGAATTAATGATCTGAAAGTATTTCCTGGAACCTTTTCTGGAACTAAAAGTCTAAATGTAGGTTATCGCGAATTTTGAAAACATTCTGATGACTAAACCAGGCGCGGATTTTTGTTCGAAATTCAAAATTTGAGCATTTTTCAGCGTATGAGTCATACTATTGACTCCTGGACCGGAAGTAATGATCAGATAGTATTTCTTGGAACCTTTTCTGGAACAAGAAGTCTCAATGTAGGTTATCGCGAATTTTGAAAACATTCTGATGACTAAACCAGGCGCGGACATTCCGAAATTTTTTCCGACCTTCCAAGATAGGTGACACCCTAGTGCAAACTCCTGATTATTCCAGTGATGTATTCAAAAATATTAATTGACATAAACGTCAGTTACGGAATAAATTGAGGGGGCATCAGATTGTGTGCGGGTTCCCAACCCACACACAATACTAAAGCAGCTATTGTGAATATAAATTATTACTGTAGACGCTTAAAAATAATTGTACAAGCTTTATTCGATTTCTAGTTATTATAACATAAATTTTTTTCGAGCCTTTTTGCTATTATCAGAATGAATAGAGAATTGTCTGAAATAAATAATATAGCCATCAATTATAAAATTTCATCTAGCAGCGGGGGTTTCGCAGCTAAAGGAGGTGGTCAACGCAAATCTTGGCAAACATGTGTAAGGAGCTTTTTTTCCTAGAATGTTCAAAACTTTATATTTTCTGCATTTGAATTTCATAAGTGGTATTTTTAGAGTCCTTACTACCCTCGAAAGTACTATTCTAGAGAGCAGTTTTTTGTTTGCAGTTTGATTTGAGTTTTGAAGCTTAGTTTTCATCGCAGAAATATAAAAAGTATATTTTCTAAAACTGCATTGAATTCTGCGTCAGATTGGATCGTTAAATTTAATTGTAAATAAAAATTAAAAAAAAACATATTTTTTTTCCGACAAAAATTGAAGGCTAAAATAACCGTTTTTTCTAGATTTCAAGCGAAATGAAATTTTTTTCGAAAATTCTTCGATTTAAGTTTTGTAGAGAGTATTAATTCTGTCATTTCAAAAATAAATCAAGTTCATACCTTTTTTAACTCCGGGCTCAGATACATTTTTAATTTTCCAAAAAAAAAAATTAAAAACGTCATTTCCGGCGAAAGTGACTATCAAATATGCGATCAATTTTGACCTTGACTCGACGTCTATTAACTCAAATATTTCACGGCTTTCTTGTTTCTACATTCAGCGTGAAACCGACTACAAAACTATATTTTTGGCCTATTTTGCGTTGACCACCCCCTTAAGGGGGTCAGTGCATTTTGACAGATACGGATATGAGCTTTGGATGAAAAACTTTTCACAAGGTTTATATACATGTATTCTTCTCAATATGCCATCAAAGTAATTTTGTATAATTTAGGTACTTTGTAATTACAGAATTTCGGATAATTGCTTTTCAAAGAAAAATTTTGGCTTAGCATTAACATTTTCGAATTTCGACCAATCTTTTGAAAAAAGTTCCGAACTTATAAAAATGCCCTTCACATTCACACCCGAACTTGCTCAATTGCGTAAGGCCGGACTACATCACAGTTTAAAATTTCTCTCATTCAGATCAAGAAAAGTAGTTTTTTTGATGTGCCAAAAAATTACATTGACAGCGTGAACGCTACCAACTATATTTTCTTTGGCCATTGTGCGTTGACCACCCCTTAAAGGGTGGGTCGTTCGCAACAATGAGGCTCTAGAAACCATTTTCCCAATTTTATTTTTATGCTTTTTTTATGGAAAACTATCGGAAATTACAAGCATTTTGGTACTCGTTTTATTTTGATAACATGGCTGAAGCACTGTTTTATGAGTTCAAAATATTTCGTATGAAAAAGTTGATATTTCTTGATTTTTTGGAAATTACAACGATTTACGAAAACGGGTCAGAATTTTGACACAAACTTACTTAAGTGTTTTATTGCACGGATCGTTCAGCTTGCACATTTATCTGAGCTTTACGAATGTGTGACTTCTTATCCAGGGAGGAAGATACATGCTCTGATTGAGACCCCTTAAACAAGGTTCCAAAGACAGTTTTTTGGTGTGGATACTGAGAGCAATTCCAGAATTTTCTAACACAACTAACTTGGTGTTTTCTCACGTTACTGTCCGGTTTATTCTGACGTCATAAATCATCGATTGAACCCCTACCAAATCAGGGACGGGGATCAGTTCTTGAAAAAATCTTCCGTTATTTTGTCGCCGTCTGATTGGCCGAGCATCCGTCCTTTTTGATTTATTTTTAGAGATGCAACGATTTTTGTTTTAATCTCAGGAGGACGGTAATGTTTGGTCGGTAGATTGTACTTTTGCTACAATTGGTCATTGAAACCCATTTTTTGCCTTTAATGCGCGCCACCCCTTACGGGCGTGGTCGAGCCCTTCTGGACCTTTTTAAACTGCGCCTCAAGAAATAAACGGGGAACGCCGTAACTTCATTATCATTTGGCATGACACAGCACACGGTTTTGATGGATGCTTTGAGATTGAAAAACAATTACATTTTCCTGTTTGGAATGGCTGTCAACTTCAGAAAAGTGCTAAATTTAATTTTCTAAATTTTTTGTTCAGCCTTCGTCATGACCCCATTTTTTACGATTTTTTACGATTACCTTTTATTCACGTGGACTGGACGTTCGGGCCCTGAATTCTGAGGGATTTTTTGTCAGGATTTTTGTCCTGAGCTGACCATGCTGAGAAAAATTTCAAAAAAATGGATTATTTTTGCGATTTAGCGCCCCTTAAACAAAATCTAAATTCGGGTCGTAACGTCGATTCACGTGAAATAAAATGGTCATTCGTGGAAATCGTAAAAATTGGGTCGATGACGAAGGCTGACTAATTTTCTAAGATCAACTTTTTGGCAACTTTTTAGAGGTTGGACGGCCTATTCCAAACTGACATCTTGTTGATCTCATTTCATTAAAACTCTCTTGATACAAAGTATATGAGTTACTACTGTTCTCCGTCTTTTCTCGAGGGGCAGTTTAAAAAAAGTTTCAGTTGCTCGCCCCCTTAAGGGACGTCAGGTGCTTTTGACAGCTAACGTATATGCAGCTTATGGTGAAAAACTTTTCTACTCAGGTTTTATATCCAGTATTATTCTCATATGCTCAAAGTATTTGTATATTAGGGACTTTAATGTAATTAGAATATTCATCGATTTATTGTTTTTCAAGAAAAATTTTGTTTACGAATTACGACCTTTCGAATTCGAAAATTTTGAAAATCCTTAATTATCAAAAAAATGCCCTTCCTCCACCGAAACTTGCAAATTGGTTAAGCACTCATCCCGTGGTTCAAATTTATTTCACTAACTTCAAGAAAAGTAGTTTTTTGAACTGTGCCGAAATTGGGTTTGTCTTTTTTTCAAATTTTCGATTTTGACGTAGAAATCGTATAAAAAAATTTATTTTTAACGGTGTTAACAGTTCCTAATTAATAAAAATTAAAAAAAAAATTTCCCTAAATTTAGACACCTTAAATGGAAAACGCGCGTTTTAAGAGTGTTTTTTTAAAAGACGTTTTATAAAGTAAAAATAATCGATGTGAAAGAAAAACAGATAACAGGGGGGGCAATATCACCAGTTTTAGCTAAAATAATTCCTGTTCCCATATCGTCGAAAGTGCCCAATGTCGTCGAATTTGCCGAAATCGTCGAAATTTTTTGCCGACAACCTACGAAATTTGGCAAAAAACTTCCTGCGATATAGGCGCCCAGTACAAAGGGGGTTTCCAAGATCGTCGAATGTGCCAATAACGTCGAAATTTTTTGGCAAGAAACTTTCGGCGATATTGCCCCCCCCTGTAGTCCATAAATTCTATTTCATCTGTATTTCGCAGATTTTTCTCGACGATAATTTGAAGGTTCGCGGAAGCTTTAATCTTTTCTCTATCTTTAAAGACCATTCGAACCGTTTTCTGGATACATACTTATTATAAATATCATTGAAAATTTTGTCGACTTTTTCATTGGTTTCTTTTGAATTCGATTCTTATTTTTTCTAGAGCTGAATTTTATTTTATTTTGTCGAATGTTTCCCCATCTCTTAGATTCGATTATTACGTTGAATCTTGAGAATCGTAATTATAAATTAATTCTGTAAGCAGTCTAGAAATTTTTCCCACGCCTACGCATTTTATTTTTCAACCATAATTATTTATTCTTTTTCCCATATCCCTTTATGGTTTTTTTGGTTAGAATGCGTAGCCACAACGTTAAAATCACACTTTAAAAGGAGTAGTGGCTACGCATTCTAATCAAAAAGTGATAAAGGGATATCGTCGAAAGTGTCCGATATTTCCGAATGTCCCAATATCGTCAAATTTTTTTGCCAAAAAACTTTCGCCTATATTCCCCCCCTGTATACGAAATAAGCTCAAAAGTGGCAACTTTTGTGAGAAAAAGTTTTTATTCAAAAATTTTGAAGTAGCAAAAAGTTTACAATCAAGAAAAAAAAATTGAAAAAGTGCAAATCTGTCAAAATTCACCGACCCCTTTCAGCATTGGACTGTTGAGTGACAAAAATATCTTGTAGATTTTACTATCTAGTTATGGCTGCCTAACAACGAAATAATAATTAAAGAAAACCGCAAATAAAAATACCCCCAATAAATAATAATTAAGATCAATCGCTTAAAAAGTGGCATATTGGAATCTCCTAGATAACAGTCCTTGACTTACTCAAGTTTTCTATTAAAATTATTTATGAAAGTCTCAAGATTTGACCAAACCACCCATTCAAAGGGCTCGTATCGGCTGGAGAGACTTTTAAATAGCCCATAATTTTCTTTCTGCATAACAAAATTATAACATTTTTCTGAAAACCTTTTCTGATTCTTTTCGTTGCATGAATAAAAAAGTCACGCAAGATTCACAAAAATAAAATTTCTATCATTTCCTGATCATAACATAAAGCCAGCCAATACAAACCCCTAAATGGGGTTCTGGTCGTTGGTTTATGTGGCTCTAAGGGCCCCTAAAGGGGCATTACAAATACTCCAAAATCATCCAGGGTGATAACAAAGTTAACTACCAACCAAATCATCAAAACATTCATCGAAATTTTCGTTTTTTTTAAGTATTTTGGCAAAATGAACTTAAAAAATAACATTTGCTTTAATTTAACAACTAAAACGTCAAATGATTATCTTGACGTAAGCTAACTTTCTGATCTACTTTCAAAATAATCGATGCACTTTTTTGGTCAAAATTTTTCTCCTGGGTCCTCAAAAAATCATATTTCGAGTTTTAGGTCGAAATCTCAAAAAGTGATCGAGTTAATTGTTTGTATTTGTAAGAGCTAGCTTAAAAAAAGGAACAAATTTTAAAAAATAGTTTTCCGACGATTAATTGCCAAAAAACGGTGGTTTTTTCCACATTCTAGTAGAATTAGAGAGAAATTATAAAAACTGATCAAGTTTATTTTTGCCTACTATTTTTACAACTTGTGTCAAAATTTCAGCTAATTTCGACATGAAACTAGGGAGGAGATAGTTTTTTTTATTTTGGCTAAGGCCCTTTTGTGTCGCTTATGTGCGAAGGATGCATACGAAAGAAGTGAGGTGTTCTTTCTACAAGCTTTAGGATAGTTCGACAAGATGGTTAATCTGACTAGTATCCTCAAGGGAGTGGTTGTCGCTGATTAAGCTGTTTTTTGAAGTTTTTATAAATGGTTTCTTGATAAACTGGTAGAGGTGGTATTATAAAAACTTTCTGAACGTGAAGAACAAATGTCGAAAATAATTTCAACACTTATTGTAATATGATAGAATTCAACCTACGCCCACGCACTTACTCTTAATAAGCCTCTCAAAACGACCACTAAAAAGCTTACTCCTCCTACAATTTACATGATTTTTTTTTGAGTGAAGTTTTGGAGAAACAATATCAACAATGATCTTTAGCCCTTTGTTCGAAATTTTGCTTTCGACAGACAATTTTTTTTTCGACCAACTTTCGTTCAGATTTAGTTTTTCGGTCTTTTCACATTTTTGTTCGTTTAAAGCAAAATTCTGGAAAAAAGGCTCTGGATGATTGTTGATATTGGTTTTCCGGAACTTGACTCTAAAAATAAACGTAAATTCATGTAAATTGTAGGAGGAGTAAGCTTTTTGAGTTTCAAATATTGAAACATTATAGTAACCTTCATATGCCTCCAGAACAAAGTGTGATCAAATTTTCGAAAAAACGCCCTAGATTAGTGTTGAACTAGTTTTGAACTTTCATATAAAGTGTAAACCGAAAATTTATGTTGAAAATTGGCGGAGCAGTAGGCTTTTGAAAAAGCCTCTAAATCTCGATTTCAGATTTCGTTTTTAGAAGTTTTTAGAAGTTTTTGTCCGACAAAAACTAAATTTCGAAAAAAAGGCTTCAAATTATTCTTTGTATTCATGATCTGGAGCCTGGCACAAAAAATAAATGAAAATGATGAAACGCGTTGGTTGGATTGTTTCAGATTACTGAAATTCTGAAAATGATTGCGAAGAGTTGTTCTTTACGTTAAAAAAGTTTTTGGAATTCCAGCTTTGCTAGTTTAGCCAGAAACCGCATCTAAAAATCATGAGAATCGGTTAATAGACGAAGCCAAACATAACTTTTTAAGAATTGATTTTGGTACTTTTCTAGTGCCCGTAGAGCTCGTTTGTGCGGTTGAAATTTCTTTTGTTTTCTCAGAGTGACCAATTGAACTCTTTTCTCGCGATTTATCGTGAAATGAACATTTTCGCATTCTTAGTTTGTTCAGGAAAGCCGATTCAAATATATCTAATTTGCCTCAATCACCCCCTTAAGGGTATACCGGTCTCTAATTTGACATATTCTCGATAAAACATTAGCCAAACACTGCTTCAAGGATATTATTCAGATTGGCCAATTTGTGAAACTAGCCTTCAGCTTGCGTCATAAATGTGCCAAATTTTTCTTGTATGCTTACACTCCGTGACACATAAGCTAAACCAGAAGACATAACGCAAAACGGAAAATCTATCTCCTCTAGGTTTTATTATTGAAAAACCTCAATATTAATACAACCTGTATAATTACTATTTAAACTTACAGTGGCGTTTTGTTGATAAATGCTATATTTTTCTAAAACATCAAAAAACCACCGTTTTTTGATCATTACGCCTCGAAAAATCTATCTCCTCCCAGGTTAAATTAGCAAATTAGCTCAAAATTTCGCAAAGTAGTTCAAAACAAATAGAAACTTTACAGTGGTGTTTTTTTGCAATTTCAACCCAACTCAAATATGAATTTTTCAAGTCACGTGGAAAAATTCCGAACAAAATGTGCTTCGATTTTTCGAAAGTAGGCTCAGAAAGAAGCTGGGGAAAAGCTACTGAAGAGAAAGTTGGCTTACGTCAACCCGATATTGTTTATTTTTAGTGGTCAAATTAACACAAACGTTATTTTTGAACATTATTTTGAGAAAAATACTTAGAAAAAAAACGAAAAACGCAAAATTTTCGAAAAAAATTTTTGTTGTCATTTGGGTTGTTTTATGCGTTCAAAACATAAATAATTGATTTGTTGACATAATAACTGCATAAAATGTAGGAACCGGGATACCCTTAGCCTAACCCTGTTTGGCTAATTTTGTATCGAGAAAATTCAATTCCAGCGACTTGACCCTCCCTTAAGGATGTTGAATCTGCTAAGTTTCGATGAAAGGTCAGATTTTTCGTGGTTTAAAATTTCGATCTGGGACCCGACTCGAGCCACTCGACCCGACTTTACTCGACTTATACAGGTAGTCGAAAAAAAAATAATTCAATACCAATCAATGCTTTCATTCAAATAATAATGTAATATTTTTAAAATTCAAAGATATTTATTTGAATTGTTGCTATTTTTTTTTCAAATTCTGGCAATTTTTCAAGTTTTTTCGTAATTTGAATGATTTCAGCAAAATTCTACATTATTAAATTTGAAAATTTCAATTTTATTGAATTTTTATAAACATCAATGTAAACCTGGCCACAATGGTTTTAGAAGTCATTAGTAGTTCACAAATTTTATATTCGTTTCATTGATTCTTATTCATCTTGCCGTCGAACAGCTTCCTCAACCAAAAAATTGACGAAATCTTTTTTAACTTAAGCCTGATTCCAGACAAACTTAGATTTACTAAATCAGACGACAAATGTTTCTTTATAGTATAGAGTCTATACGGAGGGAAAGCTCAATTCAAACGATGTTGGATCCGTTGATTCTGTTGGCTGTAATGACTTTTTGTTTTGTTTAAGTAGATCACTTAAAACCAATCATCCGACTGCATTATTCTTGCCAAATTTAGCAATATTTAAATTGGACCAAGAGGGTATGCGACTCTGATTTGATATTTTCTTGTTGAAATATACTGAAAAGTAAAAGCTCATAAGGAAAACCGAAAATTCTAATTTGTAGATCTATCCTAAATCTTGCGAAAAAATGCTTCACAAATTATTTTTGACCATTACACCAATAGGTACAGTATCGTCACAAGATGACCGTTTCCTAACTGCAAAATCTATCTCCTCCTAGACGGTATATCAAATTGAGCTCAAATTTGCACAGATCACGTAACGGTATACCGCGGTAGTATCAATCTTTTCTCGAGGGCCTTTTCTGATCCGGCGATTGCACAATTTTAGAACGCCAAATAACCAAGGATTGTTCACAATTTCAGACTTCAAAATCTATCTCCTCCGAGGATATATTTGCAAAATGGCTCGAATTTTTATGAAGTATTCCTAAGAACATATGTAAGAGATTCTTGAAGGTTTTTGCAATTTACAGCTAAAACACGAGGTTTGATTTTTTTGATCATTTTCGAAAAATAATCCAAAAAAATAAGTGCTCAAAAGAAAGCCAGTTTGAGTGATCAAATTTAATCAAACGTTATTTTTAAACTTCATTTTTAAAAAATTACTCAGAAAAAATTGAAAATTTCGAATTTTTTTTGATGATTGGGTTCGTAGTACACTTTATTATCACCTTGTATCAATTTGAAGCATGTTTAATGCCT
>SCLH01001799.1:70377-80966 GCA_004367855.1 Oikopleura vanhoeffeni | reverse complement strand
AATTATAGATTCTTTTTCAAAACACTAATAAATGCAACCGAGATATATTTTTGATATTTTTGTGTGAGGATTTTCACCTTCCAACAAATGTGTGTTCTTTTGATGAGTTTGAAACTCAAAATGTTTTTTTGTTAATAAATGTTTTTTTTGTGAAAAAATGTTTTTTTTGTTAGAAAATGTATTTTTTGTTAAAAAATGTGTTTTTTGTTAAAAAATGTATTTTTTGTTAAAAAATGTATTTTTTGTTAAAAAATGATTTTTTTCGTTAAAAAATGTTTTTTTTTGTTAAAAAATGTTTTCTTTTGTTAAAAAATGTTTTCTTTTGTTATAAAATGTTTTTTGTTAAAAAATGTTTTATTTGTTAAAAAATGATTTTTTTTGTTAAAAAATGTTGTTTGTTAAAAAATGTGTTTTTTGTTAAAAAATGTTTTGTTGAAAAATGTTTTGTTAATAAATGTTTTTTGTTAAAAAATGTTTTCCCCAATATAACCACTAAAATATCAAAATATCGGGTTGACGTAACCCAACTTTCTCTTCAATGTTTCCCCAGTTTTCTTTTGAGCCTATTGTCGAAAAAATCGAAGCACATTTTTTTTCTGAAATTTTTTCACGTGACCTTGAAAAATTCATATTTTGAGTTTGGGGTCGAAATTGCAAAAAAACGCCACTGTAAAGTTTCTATTTGTTTTGAACTAGCTTTTGCAAAATTTCAGCTAATTTACAAATTTAANTTGTTAAGTTAAATGGTTTTTTGTTAAAAAATGTTTTCCCCATTTAACCACTTAAAGAAATATCATAATTATTATCGGGTTGGACGTAACCTCAATCTTTCTTCTTTCAATGTTTTCCCCTAGTTTTCTTTGAGCCTATTGCTCGAAAAATCGATAAGCACATTTTTTTCTTTGAAATTTTTTCACTGTGACCTTTGAAAATATTCATATTTTGGGTTTGGGTGTCGAAATTGCCAAAAAAAGCCACTGTAAAGTTTCTATTTGTTTTGAACTAGCTTTTGCAAAATTTCAGCTAATTTACAAATTTAACATGGGAGGAGATAGATTTTTCAAGGCGTAATGTTCGAAAAACGGTGGTTTTTTGCATGTTTCCGGAACATATAGCACTTATTGACAAAAACGCCACTGTAAAGTTTTAAATAGTAATTATACAGGTTGTATTAAGATTAAGGTTTTTTCCATAATAAAACCTGAGAGGAAATAGATTTTATGTTTTGCGTTATGTCACCTTGTCTCGCTTATGTGTCACGGAGTGTAAGCATACAAAAAAATTTTGGCACATTTCTGACGCAAGTTGAAGGCTAGTTCTACAAACTGGCTCATCTGAATTATATCCTCGAGGACCTGTAAGACTAATATTTTATCAAGAAAATGTCAAAATAGGAACCACCATACCTAGCACGTCCACCATTAATTTCGACTTATAGAAATAATGGGTGGATTGTTCCGAAACTTCTTGGGGGNCTACAATACCCAAATTGTTGGCGGTTTAATATGTGAAATATGAAAATGTCAAATTAACCCTAAATTCGTGTTATTTATGCACTTGGTTCTGAGAATCGGCAAAAATGAGAGAATTTTTAATTTTATTCTACAAATTTGATGACTTTTTATTAATTTTTCTAACAAATTGTTTTCATAGGACTGTAGAGAATTTTTTGAATAATAGGATTATCATTGAAAAAATATATGTTGATAATGAATGTTCGGTTATAATGCTCAATTAAAGCGCTGCGCCATCGATGGCGCAAAGACACTACGGGTCCAGAGATGGTCGGCCACTACGGGAGTTAAGTGGTGCAGGTGGTTATCAAATTGAGGTTGATTATTCGTCAGAGCTCGCTCATTAGCCGCCCGAAAAAGAGCAACGCGCTTATTGGCTGAATGGTTTTACTCTCGAAAATTGAATAAGCGAATGAAAATTGCGCTCAGAAAAACACGTGACGATAAAGGTGTTAATCGTTTTCACCTGTTTGTAACCTTATAGGCGTAGAAATCACGCGAAAATTTGAAATGATTCGTATAGTATGTAAAAGTGATTAGCACTTTTTGAGTTTAGTTTTTCACTAGCTTTAATTTGAGGGTACTTTCGGTAAAATCGAATGGAAATTAGTATCTGGAAACTCCGAAAATCGACTTCCGGCTGAACTAAAATGCATTTTTCTATTATTATGTGCATAAAACTCAAATAAAAATTCATGAGAAAGTTAGAAGACATATCAGTCCACTTTATACTCAAATGAAAAAAAATGTGTCGAATCGATTTTTAGAAATTTCATGTTCAATTTGAAATTTTGGTGTTTTTATGATTCTAGAATATATCGGTCCAAAATTTCGATATCATGTAAGCAAATTTTTCGTTCAGTTAATCATCAGCTTTCACTTGGTGGTATTTTTAACTTAATCTGATCAGCTTAACTTTTCTAGAAATCTTTAAAATCAACTTCCGGTTTCACCAAATCGCAATTTTCTAGAATTCTGTGCATAGATTCATAAAACAAAAATATAGAAAAGAATGAAGATAAATTACTCCAACTCATATCAAATTAGAAAAAAATGTGTCGAA
Organism: Oikopleura vanhoeffeni; assembly: GCA_004367855.1. Taxonomy (NCBI): domain Eukaryota; kingdom Metazoa; phylum Chordata; class Appendicularia; order Copelata; family Oikopleuridae; genus Oikopleura; species Oikopleura vanhoeffeni. The sequence continues at coordinate 78,389 of SCLH01001799.1, read as the reverse complement.
CGCTTTTTGAGCAAATCAAGCTCCAAATTTGAAAATCTCAACAAATAACGGTTTTTTCTGATTCTAGAATATTTCCGATCGAAATTTTGCAGAAAAAAATCGGGGTAAAATGAATAGAGTACAGACTGTTATTCTGTAAATTAAAAAAAACATGAATTCAAAGAAGGTTTCAAGGAAAAAAAATAAGACCACTGCTAAAAACTATCATTTATCGGTCGAAGAGAAATTAAAGGTTCTGGAACTCCGCAAAGAAAGTCTGCGAACAAATCCTAAAGCTTCCTTGATGGATATTATCAAAGCATTTTTTCTTGAAACTCACCGGATTATAACAGACACGACTCTATAAGAAATTCTATAACCTGCGTCAAATTTTACGGGCTTTCTTATGGGCAAGTTTTACGTTTGGGCAAGAATTGGGGAAAATTATGTGAAGATTATAAAGAGAAATAAATTGTACTGAATAATCNGCCAAAATTGCCAAAGCTGATAAGACGCGTTTTTTTAATTTAATATTAATTTTGCTGAAATTGAGTCTTCAAATCCGCCGAGGCCGAATAAACTGGGGATTCTAATTTTTTCATTACATTGCCTATTTTTCTTCAAAATTATTAATACATATTCTGAATTTCCTCACAAGTTAAATCTTCCTGAAACTGAATAATTTTCCCAAAAAGTTTGACAATAATTTGAAACCTTCGACAATTTTTCGTAAAAAATTGTCGAATTGGAAATCATTTGTCAATCTTTGCCAGGATAATTACTCAAATTCTTTTGGAAAAATTTTAAAATTTGTCGAGAAAATTCGTCAAATTTCAACAAGAAATCAGTGAAAAAACTAATAATAAAAGAAATTCAGTTTTGAAAATTTAAAAAATTCAAAGTAAAATTTCGAAATTTCAAAAAAAATATTTTTTGTGAAAATTTTAATCTCTAATTTTGTTATATTTTGAATAAAATTGAGCGATTTCCAAAAAGAAAGAGAGCAACGCGCTCTATTTGGGTGAGTCCTTCACTCTCTGAAAATTGAATAAGCGAATGAAATTGGCCGGCTCAGACGAAAAACACTGACGTAACAGGTGTTAAATCGTTCACCTGTTTGTAACCTTATAGGCGTATTAATATCCTCTCTTTATCGGCCTTCGGCCGATTTTCGGCTCATTTTCTAGCAAATTAAATTTGAATATATAATATCCTTCGGCCGATTTGGGGACTCATTTTTCAACAAAATTAAATAAATGAACATAAAATCCCTTATATCAGTCTTCGGCGATTTTGGCCTCATTTCCAACTAAATTGAAAATCAAAAACAATTGAATCTTCTTTTTACGGCCTAAATCAATAAAAGAGAAGACTTTATCTTGAAATTCAGATTCTCAAATTTTTTGGCAAAGTTTTGAAAATTTGATAGCAAAAAAAAAAATTTGAAAATTTTTTTGCGGGCGTTTCAGCCAATTTCAGAAAATGAAAAAAATTTCGAGAATTTTTTTTTGAAAAATTTGAAAAAATTTCGAAATTATTTTTTATTTTTTAATTGGCTACAAAGCCCGCAAAAAATTTTTTTTTGAAATTTTTTCCTACTACCAATATTGAATACTTGGAAAAAAATTGAAAATCTGAATCTTTAAAAATTTTATTTTGTCGACCGCACCTGGCCGCACCCAGGGACATATTTTTTCAAGTCAAGCAATTCACGTCTGCTTTAAAAAATAAATTAGTCTCTAGAGAACTATATCAGAGTTATTCACTCCGGAAAAACCGTCATTTTTGGCCAATTTTGGGCTTTTTTTTCAAGTAAATATCAATTGAAGAAAATATTGAGTTTTGAACACAATATTTTCATCACTAACGCGCAAAAAATTTGGCACTAATCAGTATATGGACAAATCTAAAACCCGAGTGGTCGATTTTGGCCGAAAATCGATTGGTGGACGCGCTAACCATACCCTTAAAGTGGTAAAAAGACTTCGATTTTTCTAATATAGTGTATGTTTTCAACATTTTGATAAGTAAGCCCGATTCTGATTGATGTAGATTTCAACCGATCAGAAGCGTTCATTTTGACTAAGTTCTTAATTATTTTTTTATGCTGATTCTTGAGATACCTATCATCGATAATTAATGTAGTAGTTGAAGCCCGGTTGACGGGTAATCAGTCAAAAACGGTATATTTCATATTTTAGAGGTTTAAAAGGGACTCTGTATTCCACCAGATTGGGTTGGGATGCTACAATACAGAAAATGTGTTTTGGCTTAAAATTGAGGAGATCGTCGTAGGTTAAACAACCAATTGGAGAAAAATCATCATAAAAAAATATACGAAGGGCCAAACCACATTTTCCGTATTGTAATAGAAGAAATGGTTTCCCGATATCTCTTACCGTTAAATTACCAGAGGGGGTAAAAAATGGTCCCTTACGTATGAATTCTATAATATTGAAAAAATTTAAAGAGTAATGTTAACTTACTATTTAAATCTAAAAGTTTGACCACTCAAACAAGATGTCGTGCATGTGGACCAGTCTTGCCAGCTTCCGTGTTTTGCATTGCAAAATTTGTCCATAGTTTCTTCACCTTTTCTAAAAATATAAGCAGCTTTAGATTTGTCCATCACAGATGCAACATAAATCCAAATCGAAGGAACACAGTTTGGTTCTCCCTCAGCTACCGTGAAGAATTTCTCGATCATTTGAGTGTCAATTTCGACATAATTTTCCAGCAAATATGTGATTTTGCTATTGTTTGCCAAGAAATCGAAAATGAATTCAAGCAATAAGTCCTGCAAAACAAGCAAATTTCTGATGTTGAAATCTACATTATTCAAATATCGTTCCATCAAATTTTGAAAATTTTCACATTCAGTGCAGACTTCAGGTTTATCCTCAGCATTGATCACATAGTGGAGTTGTTTCAAGATACCATCTATCATATCTTTTATTGGGCGCAAATCGTCTCCATTTGAGACCGTGAAAACTGTATTTTCGATAAAAATAATAATTTCGTTACAAACTTGATCGATAGTTTTTTCAGCTATTAATTCGAACTTGGAAATCATTGAGGCAATTTCGGGAGCGAACATTTCTACTTTTTCTCGAACCATCATTTTTAACTCTTTAATCGATTGTGGGAAATTTTTCAAGACAATTTTTACTAAACCGAGCATGACTGGATCAGCGTATTTTTTCATTTCTTGGAAGATTTCAGCCTCTTCTTCGTTAGTATTGCTCAATTTATCGCCATAAAAGCAACTTCTGGTTATTTTTGCTGCAACACAGGCTCCCATTTGCATAAATTGATCTACTGCCTCGTCTCCAAGTGGAGCGTGTTTCGCTTAATTTAGGGTTCGGAACGTGAAGTTAGGTTCAAATTTTAGCTGATTTCACTAGTTCATTCGTGGGTTTTGATCGGTCGCGACCTTATAGGTTTCAAATATTAAGTATATGTCATGCGGGGGTCTCTCGACAATTTAACCTGATTAAAGGGAATTTAAAAATAAAAGTGAAATAGTCAACAAATGAAAATCGTATTACAGAATGTATTTGCAAATATGCAAATTAATTGAAATTTTTGAATAGAAAATTCAGATTCTCTATTTTTGACTGAGTCTAACGTTTAGTGTTGTAATTACAACCACTAAACGTTGAACTCAGTCAAAATGGAATCTAGAATTTTCTATTCAAAAATTTTCAAATTAATTTTGCATATTTGCTAATACATTTGTAATCGATTTTCATTTGTTGACTATTTCACTTTTATTTTTAATTCCCCTTTAATCAGTTTAAATTGTCGAGAGACCCCCGCATGACATATACAACTTGTAACATCTCGAGCTTTAAAAGTCGAAAGCGAAGCGTTGCAAATATTAAAAACTATTTGAGAAGTGCGAACCCTAGCTAAATGCCTATCTAAACAATTGATAACAATATCCATCATTTCTGTCATTTTGCACTCGGTGTCAAAAAGTTTTGCAGATGGGAAAACTTCATCAGTACCGCAAAATGGGTTAATATCATTTTGAATCATCAAAATAAACTGTGGTGAGCCAAGATCCCAAAGTTGAGATCCAAAGCGTTGGACAACATTTTTCATAACATCTTCGTATTGGCCATCATATTCAGAGTCAAATTCAGAAATTTTTTGGCTCATGGAATTTATCCATTCATAATTTCGCCAGGTATTTTCTATTATATCGGCAATATATTGATTTCGCTTGTTCCAGGCGGAGCACATTTGACCCCAATTTGCAGGATCTGAGGTCACTTTTGCGACTTCAGTCCAGTATTTGCTTGTGAATGGGCAGACCATTTTGTTCCAGCTTTCAGATAAAATAAATGCAAAATCATATACATCAGAGGCTGTAGTAGGGTGGGAAATGCGATTAGCATTTTATTTATGTACACCAAATATTGGGATTCTTAGGCCTTCACTTTCACGTTTGCATTGGACCGGCGTGTGACCAATGATAGCATTGAATATAATTACGTTGACCAATAAGAGCTTCGAAAGTAAGTTCAAACGCGAAAGTAAAGGCCTAGAGATACTATTCTTAAATATATTTTGCATCAGTAACTAAAATAGCTGCGAAACGTTTAAAAAATACATGATTTTTAAAGGTTATGGGTCGAAATTGGTATTTTAAGATCGTGAAATTCACGAAAAAAGTTTTTTTACACTTCAAAAATGAAAGATTGCTATTTAGTTCCGATAAATAGTTTTTTATAGGCAGTTTCTGATTTTTTTAAAAAATGTTGAAGCGAACGAAGTCAAAAATTGAAAAACATTACGCCTTTTAGTAACCTGATCACATTTTTCACACTAGGCCATGATTTGGTACAAGCTATAATAGCCATATTGCGAATTGTGGTTATTGATCAGCAGGTCAACCAATCGGTCAGAATTATCTTTATCGTATATGCCCCATTCGCCTGCTTTATTGACATTATTATTGAAGCAGAAAAATTCTTTCTCAGCATTGTACCAGTCCTTTATTTTAACGGATTCGCTCGCATTTCCTTGCAAGTTTCGATTCAAACAAGTCACAAAAATTTCTTCAAAGCTGTTTTCGCAATTTTTAGATTCAGCGATATCTTGGATAAATAAAGTTCGACAACCAGAAATTTCGTTTTCTTGTCCAACCAAATATTTTTGGAATTTTGTCAGAAAATTGGTGAGGTCCCAAGAATCGATAGATTCTGGTGCTTTTGACATTGCGCTATTGTAATCACTTGGTCAGGGATGAAAAAATAATTGTGTCAAAGAATTTTTTTTAATACTTAAAATACAGGATGACTAATTTTTTAGGGTCGTTCCGTTACGACGCTATGTATACTTTCATCGAGCAAGCGCTGTGATTGGTGAGTGATAAGATAAACACAATGGCTGATTTTGAAAACAAAGTCAGCGTTCAAAACAAAACGTTTTCATTGGCTCAAGTATCCTTAGCGTGGTAAGGGAACGACATTCAAAAAAATTAAACATCTTTTCCCGTAGTCAGACAAGTTCCAATCAGATCTTTATAACTTAAAAAACATATTAAATTCACTACATGGCACGAGGTTTACTTCGATTTTTTTTAAACTAGAAACAGTTTTGTGTAAGATTAAATTCATAAAGTTTCATTCAATTCATAAATACAATTTTTTAAGACCAAGCTGCTACGGTAAATTTGAATACATAATTTTTCTCTGAAACATCGCTTTTTGCCAACCCTCAAATCAAAAAAATTTGATTGAACCATCAAAGTTGAAAAGTAGGTATTACTTTTGGGATTACAAGTCATTTTGAGAAAAAAAGACCAAAAGGTTGATCAATGAGCGTGCTTGATAAGCGAGGTTTCAAACTATCTCTTAACGTATCTCTGTGAGACTCAACAATTGCGCAGAAATCTCGCAAACTGCTAGCGTAGTCGTTTATTTTTAATATTGTATGGGAAAAAAGGGATTTGACAATAGTCAAAAGCCAATACGGTGGTCCTGTCGAATATGATGATGACGACTAGGCTCGACTCGAGTTGCGAGATTTTTAAACGTATTGTTGAGTCGCAAAAGGGTTAACAATACGTTTGAAAAACCCTTGTAATTAAGTTTGTCAATTTTTTTATTGTTTATGCTTTTAAATTACTTAGATATCCGTTAATATTTCTGCAAAAATGTTATCCAACCGAAGTCAAATCTCAGTGTTTTCATTTCAGGGTTTTTGTTAAGTTATTAAAGAACAATTTGACATAAAAAATACTGAGTCGTCGAATTTTTTTAATCCCTTCGCTAGTTGTAGCATTTTCATAATTCATGTAATCATAATATGAGTAACCGGTTGTGTAATCCCTGGTTGGGCTGGGTACTTGGTCTATTTCAGTATCTGTTATTATTTCTTGGTTTATTTCTTCACAAATAAATCGAATTTTGACATCTTTACAATCATTCGCTGGGCCCTGTTTACTACAGTAGTAATCCGCATATTGATAAATATCAAAACTAGCAGATAAAGAATACCCCCAGTATTCTCCTGGCGAGATACAAATTTCGCTATTATCGTCTAAAGCGTTAGCTATTATCATTTTAACTGGTTTACAAGAAATTTCATTGAAAAATTCATAGTCAAAATATGCATTTTCATACGAATAATATATGTCATTCTGAGTATAGCTGTAAGGTGTAGATTGATTGTACCACTCTGTCATAAACTGATTTTCGTTAAGTTCATACTTTTCTTCTTTATCTGTGTTTTCATAATCAACAAAATTTCCTGCCGAGATTCGATCTCCAAATTCGTCAATATCCCAGCAGAATTTTTTCCCAGAAATCATTGCACAATGCTCGGCGGGATATTCTCCAGTTTCTTGATCACATTTCAATTTTGGGTAACCCGTAATTTTGAACAAACTGGCTTTTGTTTTACATGAAACTGGTACACCAATTTCCACAGTATCGCACCATTCTTCCGGTACGCACCATTTTTTTAACCAAGACCAAACAGTTCCTTTTGGACATGTACAAGATTGCCCAGTATTTGAATCGACTTCGTGTGAGGGTGACCAAAGATTTCATGAAAATTAACAAAAAGGTCTTACATTTTATCAGATTTCTAGACGACAACAAAATTGATAATAAAAATAATCAATTTTTATTGATAAAAATAAACCAACTAATTATTTTCGTAAGTTAAATTGACTTCAGTCTGCCGTGTCGATGCCAACCCTTAAGAGATAAGCGCGAGCTATCTGAAATTATTTGTTGGATTCTAAATTAAAATTATTATGGTCAATTTCGAAACAAATTCAATAAATTGTCACGTGATGAAACTGAAAATCACACCAAAATCAAGCTAACGATTTACTGATCAAAATGTTCTCACGAGTCGTGAGTCACGACGTATCCAAGTTTTCAACCTTAAACAACACGTCAAACAAGCGAATTGTGTTGTAAGATGTTGTAGCATCTCCATCTTATTGTTTGATCTCAATCAAATCACATCATGATAAATGGTCAACTGAGATCTCCAAAGTCAATTATCTTTTAACAAATTCAAAAAAATTCCGAAAATTTTTTTAAAAATTTTCTTGGTAAATTCAAACCGGAAAATGTAACTTTGTTGAACAATATACAAAAAAAAATAAAGGGTGTTTATGACTAAAAGACCACGGAGATTTCAAAAATGATTTTAAAAAATTCTACAACTCTGGGAAAAGCAACATTCAAACTTCGATTTTATTTCAAATTAGGCTCAGCAGCGCAACCAGTCAAAATTAGGAAAAATAAATCAATCATAACCTAGCCAAGCGTTTATATCGATATCTAAATAACCATTTGATATGTATACCTAGACCCCTTTACTTTTCACTTCAAAAAACAACAACAAAAAAACAGTATGTGGGAGTAATTCAAGCACTGATTTTTTTCAAAAAAATTGGGTCTAACATGAATTAGCTGAGAATATTTCTTAGTCCGTCGTGACCAGTTTTGTCTCAAAAATTTGAACTTAACACGGTATACAAGCTATAAACAGAAAACTGTAGT
>SCLH01001799.1:22766-70355 GCA_004367855.1 Oikopleura vanhoeffeni | reverse complement strand
CCAAAAATTGTGCTCAACAATATTTGTTTGTATTGTCTCTATCAGAAGTAAATAAAAATTAATTAAGTTTCATATACCGGGAAATTTTGATGTGCTTCTTCTCAAATCGTCATTTTGAAATTTTGACTGCCATTTACACAACCAGGGGGTGCTGCGTACCAAAATAAATAATGTCAAAATATTCATATCCGAAAGTAACCCTTATAAGTATATTTGTAGATTATTATCTGGTTCCATTGTCGTTTTAACTTCATAAAACAAAAAATTGTATCCAAATCATGCATTTCCGGTCTGATGAGCAAATTCTAAAACTCACCAAAATTCTTAAAATTAAAAATAAGGGGAACTTTCGGAGTCTGTTCCGATATTCTGCCAGCCAATATGATAATTCCCCAAAATATTTTTGATCTCTGTCTTTTAAACACACAGAAAAGCAGGTGCGGGTTAAAGCTACAAAAAAACAACAAATTTGGGTACATTGATTGTTTGTGTTGATTGTTTGTACTTATAAAGATTTACAATCGATTGTAGGCATTCTTATAATATAATACAGGTAGAAAAATCAGAGTCGCATACCCCCTTAAAAAGTATTATATCAAATTTAATAAAAACGCCATAACGCACAGCCAACCTTTTCCGTCATGAAAATTTTTTGGTCACCCTTCTTCGTATCCGTCCATTTTTGAAGTCCAGACTTCACGTTTTCCAGCACACGTTTTGTACACGGGAATAATTCCATCATAAGGAATTAAATTTGCCATGCATACCCCACATTTTAAAGCTCGTTTAATTTTATGTAATTCGTTGTTTTCATAAGCATCTTTAGTAACGTATTTCAATCCTGCCAAGAATGTGCCGAAAGTGTCGCGACATCCACAACTGTAATCCGAATCTTCAACAAAAACCGTTTCGTTTTCGGAGCCATGTCTTCTAGGGATATAGCTAAATTCCTGATTTGTGTTCCATTGGCCATAAGGAAATTCTTTTAAATCTGATGAAGATTCGTCATAACAAACAACTGCAGGTCTTTAATTGGTCAAAATAATTTATTTAATTTGTTAATGAGATTGTAAAAATATAAATGATTGCGAATATATTTCAATCAAATAGAGATGGAAACTTGATTTTGATGTTCTTAATATATAATTTTTCACAAAAACCATCGAGGCTTGTTGACTAATACAAAATTTCAATTTAATAAAAACTTCATCAGTTCGAAAATACTTCCAGCATTTTTGGTGTACTTGTAAACAGTCAGAATTACTGAATCAGAAATCCATAGTTCAAATCTTGTTTCTGAGTAAACTGACAACGGAAATTTCCATTCTAGAATTCAAAATTTTTTCAGACTTCCGGAAAAGCAAAATTAAATGATTGTCACCCAGGGTGTAAAATTAAAAAAAAAACATTTCGATCGATTTCCAGAAATTTGTCAAATATTGTGAATCACAATTTGTGATGTTATGAAAAAATGAACCTTTAACAAAATTTGACAATCATCGAGAAAGAAAAAATCTTTTTGTGTTATAAGTTATAACCACTATATCCCCCTTTCAAACTTTGCTTACGATTTGAAAAGGGGATCAGGAATCGGAAAGAGCTGGGCATCTGGGCCGCTTTTTCGGCCCAGATGTAGCCCAGCGTCTGGTCCAAAAAAGCCTTGACACCGGCAAAATCGTGGCCCGGGTGAAAATTCTATAAAATGAAGTCATATTGTTAATCAACGCTTTTGTGACATCCATGGCACGGTAAATTCTGGTTGGAAAAACGTAAATCTTTGAAGAGACATGATTTTGATTTACCAACGCTTTTGTGACATCTATGGCAGTTTTGAAGTTTACCAACGCTTTTGTGACATCTGTGGCAGTTTTAAAATTTATCAACGCTTTTGGGACAAGGGATGGCCATCCGAGCAGATTTTGCTGATAGGATCGGATCGGAAATTTCGGGCCTCAAAATTTTTGCTGATCGGATCGGACCCGAGCTGGAAAAAAATGTGATCGGATGGGAAGCCCGATTTAAAATTTGCTGATCGGATCGGTGATCGGACTTGATCGGATCGGACTAGCTCGGATTTTAACATTGTTTGGAAAAATGCGGAGATACGGAAACAAAGTGTGATTTGACGTAGCTGAGAGACAAAATGGGGCGTATAAGTTTTTAGAAAATGAAAATTTGTATTTTTGGTAACTCAAACGGGGGACCCGTTATGAGTCTCCCATGAAGTCATTTGGGATCAAGTCAGAACATTTTATGACATTTTTGGAGCTAGAGGGCATTTATGTCTCCCAAGAAATAAATAAAGGCAACCATTAAATAGGAAATTTTCTAGGGATTTATATTTAGCTATTCTTATGAAATTACTTAAGATTTTGCCGATCGCTCATTGGTTGAACAATAAAATTGCTACAAAGTCAGTTGTAGCTCCGTAAATGACACGACATGATTAAATTAGGCAATAAAAAATATTTTTAAGGACTTTACCAAATTGGAAAAGGGTTGGTAAGGGTACTTAAAGTGACGAAAATTGTCAATTTCAGTTTAAAAAATTTACTAGTAGGTATTTAGCATTCGAGAAAAGAGCTATTTTTAAACTAGATCAAATTAACTATTAAAAAGGAAGTTATCCGGGTATCAAATTTAATAACGTTTTCAAGATAAATTCTTGAAACGACTAAGACTTATAATTTTAATACCTGAAATGCTTTAGCGAAACGTTGTAACCAAATAAAAAATAATAAATTTTCAAGATAAATTTAAAAATTTTTGCCAGTTGCTGATTGGTTGAAACAAAAAGTTCCCCAAAAGTTACTCTCGACCCTGGAAATGAAACCAAATTTTTAATTAGACAAAAAAATTATTGTTGAAAATTTGACAAAATCAGAAAAGGGCTATTTTGTACTAAAAATTATAATTTTGAAATTTTAACTAATGATTTTTAAAGGTGTCACAAAAGCTTTGGTAAACTTCAAAACTGCCACAGATGTCACAAAAGCGTTGGTAAACCAAAATCATGTCTCTTCAAAGATTTACGTTTTTCCAACCAGAATTTACCTTGCCATGGATGTAACAAAAGCGTTGATTATCAATATTTCAAAAATAAAATTTTCAGATCTACTCTGAAGATGACTACCTGAAGATGAATAAAAATATATTCGAAACGTTGTGAAAAATTCAATTTTTGAATTGCAAAAAAAAGATATAATTGTGTCTCAAAAAACCAATACAATTATCAGAATGTTCGAAATATAAATTTTCAATCACTTGCCAGTGAGGTGTCACAGTCAGTTTTAGGCCGAGACAAAGTCGAATACCAAGCATTTTGAGTACTCCCATCATGTCCCTTGGTTAATTTGGAGTAAAAAATTGGCTTATGGGATTTCGAAACTGTGAGCGCCTGGGCCTTGGCAAAAAAATTCCCGGCCCAGCTAAGACCAAGCAAAATTTCGAAAAAATAAGTGGCCCAGATATGGCCCAGATGTGGCTCAGCGCATTGGCCAAAAAAAACTCGACCCGGCTCAAACCCAGCAAAAAAGTGGCCCAGGCGGCCCAGCCCCAGCAAAATTTTCAGTTTGCCAATCCCTGAGGGGGATATGCTTCAAATCAAAAATATATTTTCGTGTACTCTTTGAAATTAATAAGTTATTTTTCAGCTTAATTACCTGTTTTTGGTCAAATTAAGACTTTGGTCAACATTAGCAATATTAACCGTGTAAAATATGTATATAATATAATTTATATTTGGAAACAAGGCTGAAATTTTTACATAAAAAATGTAATTCGTGATTAGCTGACCAAAACCTATATGTCCCCACGTCTGTTCCCATGCATCTTGGCTCATCTTGATCCAATACCATTGAGTCCTTATTTTCTTCCACGCAATTCAAACCACGATAGCCAACAACCAATTTCCTACAACCATTGTCGTCGACATGATATTCCATCGGTGTTGTCCCAAAAAATCCAGAATTGTAATTGTCAACAAAAGGTCTATTAATAAATAATACATGAAGTGCCAAGCATAAGTAGCCTAGACTATTCTCGTGCGGAGGCGGAGTATTGTATCAATTAAAGCAAAATCCAACGGGCCAATGAGTGGCGCCTACAAGGCAACCTTCCCATGATTTGTATTGTAGATTAGTTTCCAAAAAAATTCAATTTTATATTATAATTTCTAGAATATATTCAAATTTGAATTATCCGGTGATCGACATATATTTTAGACGTTATACAAGAAAGTACAGTGTACGAAACATTTTTACCCACGGTTAAAAATTACGGCTTTTAGAAAAAACTCATCCGATTAAGTTTTTAGATAGCTCAAAATGTAACATATCCCTTTAACACCTTTTGCTTAATCTAGGATGTGCGGGCTGAAAAGCGGCCTCATGAGTGGCTAGGAGGGGTCTTAGGAGTGTTAGGATTGGTTCCTTCAGCCCGCACATCCTAGATTAACCGAAAGGTGTTAAAGGGATATTCAGAGAAAATCGAGACATAATACGTCAGTAATGTCGACTCGGGATTGGACTATTTTTCGAAATTTTTTGTATTAGATTTATAATAAATATTGAATGTTTTTCTGACAAAAAGGAAAAAATGATTGGATTTGGATCAATTTTTTTGTTGATTTTTTTATAAATATGTGTACTCTTTCTCAGCTATCTAAAACTAAATTGTTTGAGTTGCTTGCAAAAATTAAAATTTGCCGAAATGTGAACGGTGTGGACACCCTATTTACAACTGAGAGGCGTTTGGTTGGAAAATATAAATACATGTAGTATATATGTGCAAAACTGTCATACAAATTTTTTTTATGCATATCAGAAAATATGTCTATTGTATTATTTTTCATGACTAAAGAACCTTGAAATTAACTGGTTGATGTAAAAAAAACAGGTTCCTGTACTTTTTTAAAATTTTAACCACGCGTACTGATCGGTTTACATTATATTAATTTTAATCTTACCTTTTATCGAATTTATGTCCATGATAACTTTCAGAAGTGTCAGACGAATAGTCACCAGAGACTGAATCTTCTGCTTGTCTACGTGTTCGATCTCCTTGTACCAAGTTTGCCAAAACATCAAGATTTGAATTTTCGATGAAATTGTTCACCAAATTAAAGAACGGATTAGTTTTTAAAATATCTCGCTCAGAATTTTTCAAGTCCGAAAATTTTTCTTGACTCGATTTTTGGGCAGATCGGCTTATTGGCTTGTCATTATTTCCCGTTTCAACTTGGTTATATAAAAATTCAGGAAAAGTCAAACCATTATTTTTAAGTCTAATGTATTCTTCTATATATTTTCGATATTTGTAAATTTCTGGGCAGTTTCTCACAGCAATATCGGCGTCTGAGTAAAATTCAGGCAAACTCATTTGAATAGATCCTTGAAAACATCTGATACTATAAGGCCATTTGTCTGTGAAAAAATATTTGTAACCATCTTTCGTTATCATTCCTCCACATTCGTCTAGATCTTCAGAAACGTCAACATTTGCGATTGCAAGTGGGAAACCGTCTAAGGCGTACCCCACTGTAACATCTCCACATAAATCTTGTTTGGAACGTAGTTCATTGAACAAACATCGCGGAGCTTCGAGATATCCTCCTACAACATCGCTTTTATAGGGTGAAAAATAAGAATTTTAAGACAAAGAAAGGTTTTCTTGCATAAAATCATGTACTCAACGCCTTTTAAAATAGAATCAGAATGTTTTTAACCCGTGTACTCAGCATTTGAAAACAAGCCTGGACTGAGAACTGATTCAACTCATTTTCAAGCTCAAACCCTTTCATGAAATAAAAAATTATAACTAAAGCCTCATTATATTCATGGGTTCAAATTTCTTTATCTATCGTAGCTGGAAATATATGATTTTTTAAAAAAATAAATTTGACATGTGAAAAACCTATTTTAAAAAATAATTGAACCATCAAATATGATGATCGCTTTCAGAGATGATATTATAATTTTCTGTGAAGAATTTTGACGAAAAATTTATCGAGTTCATAAATGTATGTTAATTCTGTAGTTTAACGATTTCTCTTAAAAGTAATCGTTTTATTCACGGGAAACAGAAGTCAGAAAAATTACTCTGAAACCAAATGATAGGGAATTCTGAAGAAATAAAGCAATATAAATTTCACAAATTCGTGTGTATTTTTCATCAGGAACGGGCGCGCTGAATGACCAGCTGTGCTGAATGACACAATATTGAGTACATGAGTGACGGATAAAGAAAATTAAAATTAAGGTTGAAATTTCGAATCCAGATTTTTTTAAAACTTGTCATACGAACAAATTTTCAAACATGTAGAACTTTTTAAAGTTAATTAGGTTAATTGAAAATTTTGATTTCGCACTCCACCTATCTAGCCCTTGTTGAAAATTCAAGGGGAGGAAAGTCAGGAAACATTTGTTCGAAAACTTCATGGCGATAGTTGAAATGTCGCATTGTTGTTTGGAAAAAGAAGATCGAATGTAATTTCCGTCAATACTGACTCCAACGATTCCGCCTTCTTCAAACGGTTGGATAGAATACGAAGGCATATCGTTCATTTTCGGTTCGGCAGGAATGTAAATTGAGTTTTTATCATTTAAAGTGATTTTTAGTGTCAAAGTCGAGTCTGTTTTCTCGACCATCATGCCAGCATCGACCATTTCTTGATAAAGTTCAGACATTCCGGTGGCTGCAATTTGGCCCTGGGCGAGCCCAGCAGCAGCTAATAGGCTGAATCAAATGTTTTAATAATGGAACAGATAAAAATACTTTTCATGAAAATCCGGGGGTTTTATTGGCTTTAGAACGAGCCGGATTATTCAATATATAAAAAAAAAATTTCACGTGATTTTTCTAATAAAAAAATTTGATCTAGAAGGTTTTAATCGATTTAATTTAGGATGACTGCAAAAAGACTTTCGAAATTATCGCTATTTAGTTAAAGACCAATGATCAAATTTCATTTGGTTGGAACTTATTATTTATGCTCTTATCGGTCTACGTCGTCATTTCATAAGTCAAACACGAACAAGAATCGGCAGGTTCCAATCATAGCTTTATTTTTAATTTGATTATGCGCCAAATTTCAGAATAATTCCGATTTATGAAAAATATGCCGTGAAGTACTCAACAAATATCCACTGACTTTCAAATAAAGTAATAATTTAATGCCATCACGACAATGCAAGAGTAATTTTGTCTATCGTGAAAAGTTTATTATACTCTCAATATCTTATTCATGACTACATATCACGCTTGAATTTTTGCGGTGACAATTTCAACCCCCTATATCATGTTAATTCTCAATTTTTTAAAATATATTTCTACCTGAAATTAACCATTTTAAGCAGTCTGACTTATTAGCCAAGTTTAATTCTTTTATATGGCTTTTTGACCCTGCGATTCTAGCCTTGTCCACTTATAGAACTTGAAACTGATTCGGACATTTATAACTGAATGCCTTTTTAAATTGTTTATTTAGTGATTGCGCATAATCCTTCAATATGAGGAGGTCATTGAAAATTTAGTCTAAAAACGGGGGCTTTGAATATACTTTGAAAACTGACGACAGCGATATATGCTTGAAAATTAAGCCGATTTTGCTTTTAATAACGAATAATTTTGAAATTCAAAATAAAAAGCTTCTTGAATGTAATTCTGTCGAAATAAGGATGTTATTGGTCTTTCAGCATTGGAAATACAGCAGGGTGCGGCGTATAGTCAGATTCCACGCAAAAACCTACGTAAGCCAGAGGAGATTACCGGATTGCCATATTTGTGAGCAACTTATGAGGGGGTAGCGAGCGATGTGGCGGATTGGTACATTTTTTCGGAGTGATTTTTGAAAAAAAAAAAATTGTGAAAAATTCTTTATTTATTTTTTTAAATCTAGAAATGAAAGTTTCATACTTGCAACGTTTATATTTTTAAATTTTTTTACAATACCTTTAGTATCTGTAAAATATCAAAAACCACTTTTCATTACAACTCCATTTCCAACTTGAATCCATGTGGGATTTTTTTTAAAAGGCGATATTATAAACTTCAGACATTCTCGGGTGTAAATTCAACTAATTAGTGGGAGAGAATCATTATTCCACATGCAAATTCTTTAATATAAAGTTTTTTTCCATGAAAAAATAGAGAAATACTAGCTTTTTTAGGAAAAAAATTGCCTTCAATTAGTTCTAAATATAAAGATTTTCTTAAAAATAATAAATTTTTATAAATTGCGGCCCAAATGGCACAAACCGGTTTAACAAGCAAGTGTTGTTAATTCATCAGAAGTTTCAGAAACGATATATGCACCTTGACCCTTGCCCATCGGTGAAAAACGGAAAACAAATAGAGTACTAGAAAATTTTCACTGAGATGATAGTCGGCCTGATTTTTTCCAGAGAATTTCAAAAACTACTGAAATTAAAGATTTTTGGACTTGATTTGCGGGTACTTTTCATAATATTTCTAAAGAGTGCGACAACAAAATGACAAAAAACATTTCAATGAAGTTTTCAAACAGACGAGTCAGAAAAATATGTAATAACAGCATGAAAAAAGTTAAAGTGGCTATTCTTTTTCTTTTTATTCACAAATTTCATAAAATAATAAGAAAGAATTTTGGACGAAAATGCTTAAAAATCATAATGCTTTGAATTTTTTTCGAAAGATTTTCACGAATTTATAAAATAAAAGTTTGACAACTCAAATCGTTTCTTAAATAGATACAAAAAGAATTTTGATGAGGCAATACACATATAGTGGTTCAGCTACGATAATAGATCTAACAAAATAAACAACTAATTATTTCGTAAATTAAATTGACGCCAGTCTGGCCCACATCGCTGCTACCCCTTAAGAAATGTGAAAAAAATAAAAAAAATTGAATAAATAAAATCTCAAAGTTTAGTCAGTGATATTTTGTCGATATGATGAATATTGATGTGTAAGAAAATGGTACCCAAGAAATGAGCGCAAAACATTCTCGAGCTTAACTACCTGGTCGAGCTTAATAAAGCTTATACCATGGATTTTTGATGACTAACCGAAGTTCCTCCCGATATTTCTCGTTCATAAGCATAAAATCTTCAGTATCCACCAGCCGGCATAATCCTACGACATCTCTAGATTGACCTGGTCTGTAAAGCTTTGTCCATGTAGTTTGAAAAATTTTTGTAAGTCATTTTATTCGTGACCTCGCATCAATATAATCAATAGTTGGGAGGTTTCTTGTGGTGTTCGCACATAAACCTCTTCCAGTGTGCCCAAGAGTGGCATAATAAGTTGACTGTAAGAATGAACTCTAACAGCAGCTCGATATCGTCACCACACCATAAGCCGAATTTCTTTGAACCAGGAATCCCATGCTTCTGTTCAATTTCAAATTTAAATTATATTATGACTTAACGACCGTCGTCAGAAAAAACGTGAGAAGGGTCTACTAAAGCACTGTCCATATTTGCGCTTGCGACTCAGTTTTTTGCAATTAACATCACTCCGTCAAATGAAAACGTTTGACTTCAGAAACCGTAGTAATTATCAAATTGATAATTCTCATTGACACAACAAACGGTTCCTTCGGGTCGAAGCAAAAAACTTAAGATGGCAACCAAAATGTGAGATGCTGTATAAGCTAACAAATATTATGATTAGAAGAGCTGAGACCAAGATTTTTTAGTTTTGGAATTCAAGTCTTTACTGTACTTATATAGGTATATCGATTACGCGACTTCCTGGTGTATTTCTAAGATTTTTGGTCGATTAATTGAAAAATTTTTGAATAAATTCCGACCATTGTTTCAAATTTTATGATAAAACTAATAATTAAGATAAGATAAATGTTGTGATAGATAAATTTGATTTATTTATTATAAACGAAGATATCTTTTGCTCAGTTTGAGCTATCAAGAATCTAGATCGGGATGTTTGTTTTTTCAAAAAACCGAATTATTTTAATTAAAATCGTGCAAAAAATCTAGCAAAAAGTGACCACGGAAGCCATGTAATCGATAAAACGATAAAAAAATAATCCGGGAAAAAAATCCCGGAAATTTTGGAAGTCTCGAAAATCATTTGCTCTCCAGTGCTCCAAGCAGTCTCTTATTAACTATCAATGTCTTTCATGAGTCTTTCAATGAGCAAATATTCATAATCTTACCTTATTTAAAGTGGCCCCAAAATTAGCTTAGTTTTCTCACATTATATATTTCTACGAAAAAACGTTGGAATTCTACTGTATACTTTCTGAAACTACAAAAGTATTATCAGCATTGAATAATGAATTTAAAAACGTTGCTTTCAAATAAAATATGAAAATTTAGTGCTAAAGAGGAATTATTCGATAGAATTGTTCTCACCGTGACTCAAAGCTTCTGTTCTCCGCGTAAAGTTGAGAACAGAGTTAGAAGGAACCACTCGCTTGTGTCAAAAATCCAATGGGAATTTCTGTTCAAATAAACACCATGAACAAAGTCCATTATAACCAAAATCAGTCTCGATTTTTACGCCACATTCTACAGATGTGGTGACTTTTAAACAGTGGTTTCAATTTTGTTGAGAAATTTGGATCTGGAATTATTTGTCAATTGAAAACTATAGAAATCAAATGGTATTTTGCACCGGTTATAAGAAGCACATTTTATATTTCAACTTGAAAATTACTCATCTGATGAAATATCACATAGCTTTATTATACACCACATCAAGAAAATCTGATAAGGACCATTAATTCAAACCAGATAATGTTACATTATTTTAATTGAGATTTTATCACATTATTTTTTGAAAGCAAGTGCAAATGAACCATTTTTAAAAAAAAACACCCAGCCTGGTAGTCATATCCATCAGGATTTCCAGATTACAATTATATTCCATTGATATCGATAAATTTGCAGATCTTCATCAGTATAAGGAATCGCAACCTGTCACGCGATAGAAACCCCAGACCTGCAGTTAGAACTGAATTTAAATAAATAACGCACGATGCAGGTGTCAACCCATCTCGGAGCATGAATGCCACATTCAATTTTTGTGTTACGGAATTTGTTACTTTCACTTTTCCAAAAGTTGTAATCTTTGAAAAGTAGTGTATGCAGATTCATAAAACTTTTTTATTATATTCCTTCACCACTAAAAACCTTTTCTTGGGGTACAGATGGTTTTGTACCCCATATGAAATCCCATAAATTTCTTCGCTCGTATGGTACCCAAGTTAGTTAACTTCAGATGGATCTTGGATTGAGAGATCGGCGGTTTGAACCATCCATTCTCGCGTCGCTGTATCTTAATGACTCTCGTAGAAAAAGTCCCTAATTCTGGTTGAAACCCGTTTGCGCATTGATCGTTGATCATTACCGGGCATCTTCCATCAAAGTTTCTAACTTTATCGAGATTATAATTAATATCATTATATTAGATTATTAATATAATTAATCATTTAATATATAAATAATTATATTGAATTAATTATATTAAATCAATAACAGTAAAATTAATTAATCATTTAAATATAAATGTATTAATTTTATAATAAAGAATCATCTCTTATCAATATTTAAGATGATTGTGGGTCGATAATAACGCTGGTTTTTTTAGTTTCAAGCGAGAAACTCGTCAATTTATTTCAAAAAGATGTAGGTTATATTTTAGGGGTGTCGGCAGGTTATCACTCAAATTCATAAGATATTCAACGCTATCCAGAAAATGATATATACGTATATAGATAGTATATGATAATATATAGCTAATATGGATCAACGGCCTCAGAGTACAGAATCCTTAACTATTGAAAAATGCGGAGCTGAGCGATTTGATGTTGATCTTTTTCTTAATCTGACCAATGGAAATCGGCCTATTAAATGCAATCAAACGGCTTTGAATGGGTGCGTAATATCTTTCGCGGTGTGTGTAATCATCAATAATAAGTTAGGATTTGTACTCTGAGTCCGTTGATCCATATAGTATGATCTAAAATAGGCCACTAAAAAGCACTGAAAAAACGGCTTTTTAAAAGGCTTATACTTTTCATTTCACATGATTTTGTTTAGAATTTGCCAGAGCGCGAAAATATGAACTACGTAAATCAATCTAGCGCCACTTTTTTAAATAATGCCCTCTGTGGCAAAGCGGCAATTTGTGGAGCCACTAAAAGCTACTACCTCCTACACTTTGCATGGAAATTCTAAGTCTACTTTTAAATAACATATACATTTGCTTTGTGATTTTCAAGAATTTTACCACATATTATTTGAGAAAAACAATGAAAAATTGAATTAGAACTTTTAAGATGCCGATTGGTTTCATTCGCAAATCAATAAAATTTATGAAAAAATGCTAGATCGAAAATTAGTGCCTTTGATTTAAAATCCTCTTGAAGTTAACAATTTAATTTCAGCCACTAAACACCTCGACTTTCTAAAAAAATCCTAATCAAAAATCTATGGGTCAAAAAACACGTGAAAAAATCGCTCTCCAAAAAAGTGGAGCAAAATGTATTAAACGGACCAAATCGATATCGACATTGTTCGATCAAACCGATACAACCAGGCCTCAAAATATTGTAAAATTCATGAATTAATATTATATTACTTAATATTTTTGTCACCAATCAATTTATAAAATTATATATTTATACCAATCAAAATTAAAAAATTACTCTGATTATTTTAAATAAATTTTTTTCTACAATATTTTATTGATTTTATTTTAAATATATTCTTACTATTGGTATCAGTTCTACTACTTCACATTAATTTATTTATTTATTCAAATATATTTCATATTATTCACTTATATGATATTAACAGTTTGATAGTCGAAAAATCCTGTAAAAACATTTCAAAGCATTTTTATGTTAGCATCTATATTTTAAACATAAATAAACCGATCCGTTGGACTGCATTTTGCCTTTAACAAATTTTTGAACTGCAATAAATGATCTTCTCTGCAGAAATAATGGAAATCAATTGACAAGGTCGTCATGAATATTTTCAAATTTTCTGGTTCCAACATGTTCAAGATTTTGACATTTGATAACAAATCATGAAACCAGTCTGACCAGCCGGCAGGATCACCTCTTCCATCACCTCGAAAAACCTAACAAAAGAATACCAATTAATATCTTTACTTCTAAGTCCATTTTATGATAGAATTGCCAATAACTGGTGCTAGTTTTCGAAAAACTGGTGTTGGATTGTTACCAATGCAAAAAGTATAATACTTTCCGGAAAATTTCAGATTAATTCAAATTTCCGATTTAAATTGGAGATGGCAATTGAAAATTTGCTCGCATCTTTCAAATTTAACAAAGATTTCATCCAAAACTCCGCTGAAGAAATTTTTCGACCTCATTGTTGAAATTTTTATTAAACTATCTCCAATTCTGCCTTAAAAGCGTCCGGTAATGAAAATGGAACAGTCATTGTATCGAAAACATAAATTCAAGGCTTAAATAGATATCCGATAAAATTTGCGATCACAATGGCGATGAAATTTGTTTATTAAAATACGTAATTCATTAATTTTAACACCTGGAACGACATTCCATATGGGCCATAAATACATGTAATATGATCCAACCGGTAAATTTATCTGCAAAACTAAATCCCTCAAGCACTGAATTCTATCAGTTGAGTTGGGCTACAACTTCTGCAAGAAATGATTCCGACCTAAATAAGCTGGAAAAGTTGATTTTTGCGCCCGTATAACTTGTGGCGCCAGATAGGTATTTTTTCTACTTGTTTGCATTGCAATTTAAGTCTTACGTCGCAACTACTATTATACTTCTATAGGTGCTATGATCATAGCTTTATTTAAATCAACTAAAGTCTGATAATAACCTTAATCCACTGTAATCAAAATATCTGCTGCCTGCTACTGAGAAAAAGTAAACCAGAGAGCTTCATAAATATTGAATGAATAATGGAATAAATTAAAACTCATTCGTGTTATCTTCAACACTCATGCAAAATTCACAAAAGTTAATTCAAACAAATTACGTCGAAGTTTGTTTTTGAACTCGTGGTCTACGCAAACAACCTAGGATCGCAAACATTTACTCTGAAACTTACAAAAAGTGGCTTTCAGGTATAAAAGAAACTACATGTTATTAAAAATAAATGCTCGGTGAACTTCTAAATAATTGCTCGATATTTTCGTAAATTAACAATTATATTTTTTATTTAATTGACATGTTGAACCAATAAGTAAAAGTTGGTACAAAATATTTCGTCTCCAGAAAAAATCGATTTCAGGGAAACAACTTGTGTCACACAAGTGTCCGACACCTTTTCGCCGCACACACTTCTAACGGTATTATTCTGCCCCTATGACTAGGGCTGGTTGAAAACCACTGGATCGCTCACGCAACATCAAGATATATAGCGAAAGAGAAGTCTTTTGACATCATAGCTTCCAGCCGATAATGAACAGGATGTGCATTAATAGTATTTTATTATTCAATAACTTTCATCTTTACCAATGATAGAGTGTCCACGGGAATTTTCGAAGATTTTAAGTTCAGACGGCACGAATTATTTTTTGGTCGTTTCAAATGATTTTTAACAACAAATTCGAAAAAAAGTTTTGAAATTTTTCCAAAGATGACCTCAAAAACGCAAAAGAGTGTTTTTCTCATTTGCCCATTCATTTGAACCACCTTCTCCTGAAAAAATATTTTTTTTGAGAGTTTTAGAATATTTCAGACAATTTCGAGTCTAGCGTGAGAATTTCAAGCTCAGCAACAGGGTTGTAAAAGAGATCATCCCCGACCGGATTTCTAACCCCATCCCAATTTTTGCCTATCTTTGCTTAAACCTACGCAAAAAGGGGTCGGAAAACCCACGCAAAAGCATCCCTTTACAACCTCTGCCTCAGCAATTCACTCGGGACACAAAATTTCATGATTAAAATTTTAGGGTTTAAAAATTCGAGTTTTTTGCTAAAATGATGTTTACATATCACTTTAATCGAGGAAGAACGAGCATCCTGAGTCAAGTCGCCGAATTAATCTGAATAATTCCACTTTGAAAACGACTATCTTAGATGACTAATCTGATAAAGTTTTAAGATAGCTTAAACTGAGCACAAATATCTAGTGAGTAATAACAAAAAAAAATTGGTTTTAGATTTTTTTTCTGAGATCACTGAAATTGTTTGATTGTCAGTTTATGTTAAAGAATTTGAAACAATGGTATGATCGGACAATTTTTTTCTCTAAATATTTGTGCTCAATTTGAGCAATCAAAAAACCTGATGAGTGTTTTAACAAGCCTGATGAGTCGTTTTCACAAGCCTGATAGTCGTTTCAACAAGCCGACTTAATTCGCGCCCCTTTGACTCAGCTGCTCGTTCTTCCTCGATTAAGAGACTCACAAATTATTCCTGGAATTTTTACTGTGTTTCTGCTATTAAAAAACAAGTGGGATTTTCTAAAATTGTCCTCAGCAATATGTTCCCAAATTCTCCTTAGCTAATTTTTTCCATTGTCCTCATTTTTCTCAAATTGCTTATATTCTCTCAAATTATTATTTTTTGTATTTTCATATATGTCCTCAAATTGTCATATTTTTTCAAAAATTGTCCTTATCATTAATAATGTCTTTATTTTGCGAATTGTTCACCACGTATGTTCTTAATTTCCTTATGTTCCCTTATGTTCTCCAAAATTATCCTTAGGCGGTATAAGTTATGCTGTATAACTTACACCATAATTTTTGCGCCTGTGCTATAAAAACAAGACAATTTGGAATATAAGGACAATTTTTGTACATGTAAATAAAGGACAATTTAAGGTATAAGGACAATTTGGGAATATAACTAAAATTTGGATAATAAGGTCAATTTCAAAAATCAGTACCATTTGGCAATAAGGACAATTTGGAAAAATAAGAACAATTTAAAAAATAAAGAAATTATTGAAAATTAAGACATTGCAGTGAAATATAAGGTCAATTTGGAAATTATAAGGATAATTTGGGTGGATATGAGTACAATTTAGGAAAAAAAGGACAATTTTGAAAATAAGGTCAATTTAGAAATTTATGACAATTTTGGAAGAAAGCAATTTTGAAAATTAGGACAATTTGGAAATAAGGACAATTTGGAAACATAAAGACATTTGAGAAGAATTATATTTGGAGATACATGTTTGGGTCTAAAAGTTTTTTTAAAGAGTGAAATTTGAAAAATAGAATACCAGTTGGGTCGATTTAAAAATTAGTATATTAACGTTTTTTTATTGAGTTTCTTTTAAGTTCCTATAACTCAGATAGAAGTAATTATACACACCTTAAATGTTTTTTCTATTATTCAGAGTATTTGCTATAACTAAGATACAATTTCTGATAAAATCCAAAAAAATAGTTTAATAAAAAAACGAAATATTTTTGATTAGATATATATATAGAATTAACACTTAAATTTTGTTGATTACATAAAAGAGCTAACAAAAAACCGAAGGAGTCAGTTTTTAGGAAAGAATTCTGTTTCTTCAATATAGACAATATTTCTCTGTTATTCTTAAAACTCATTAAATTTTTTGAGTGATATCTTTTTTTGGTAAAATGTCTTTTTTTAATAACGCGCTATGATCGAAATTCTTGTTAAATTAAAGTCCTCTTTGTTAAAGTTCCACTGATCAAGTTAATACGTTAAACACATGAAATATTACATTAAAAAAATTGCTTCTGTATATTTTTGTTTTTGACATACAATTAAGAATATTTAAACAAAACTTTTTAGTTGGAAATATTTTGCAATCTTGAATTAATTTAATGAACCTTAGATAACTTTCAAGATATGTAAAGGAAAAATTGGAAGAAAGTCTAGTTCAATTGGTAGACTATGATATTTAACCCTAACCCTAGCCCGTTAGAATTATTTCAATATTTTGTGCCTTCTGCTTGCACGACAATCTAATTAAAGATAAATCGGATGTGTAGTGTCACAGCATAAGCGCTCATTGACAATGTTGTGCCTCAAATAAGGCTTTGGAGACTCCACAGAAGTTTTTGGAGTTCAAACAGTTAAGATTTTATTTAAGAAATGAAAATTTTTCAAAAAATGCAAATTGTTTTACAAAAAAAATGTTCAATTCTTGAATGAAAAAGATTTAAAAAATAAAAAAAATAGAAATTGAACTCAAAACTAGATAAGTTTGTTCAGAAAATAAATAGAATTTCAAAACCTGCAATTTCGTCGAGAGACATTTGATGTTTTGAAAAAAAAAATAAAAACTTGAACAAAATCAAATAATTTAAAAATTGTATCAAATGTTTAAATTTCTCGAGTTAATAAAAATATTAACAGAGGTATTTTTTCCAATTTCTGGCAACAATTTGAGATTTTTACAGTTTTTAACCTTTGATTTTTTTAACTTTTGAAGAAAAATTTTTACGAAACTTATAATTCATGAAAAAACATAATTACTAAATTAAATTTTATTTATCAGCAAAGTTTCAAAATTACGATACATTTGAATTAAAAATTAAAAAATATATCATTCATAATGATGGAATAAATTGTGAAAATGTAATTTTCTCAAAAATGTAAATTCTATTTGAAACTTAAATTTAAATTTCAGTTTTTTCAAATTTTTTTATCATTTATAATCAAAATAAAGAGAAAAATGAACATTAAAAATTGTTCATGAAGAAAATATTTTTTTTTTAGTTTTTGAAATTTCATTGAACAATTATAATGAAAAATGTTTTCTTGCCGAAAATTGGTCAGTTTGAATTCAATTTTCAATTTAATTTCGCATCAAATTTTTTAAAGAGTTTCAGTTTTGAAAAAATTTCGAAACATGCGTGAATTTTTTGAATTCTCGGTGGATTTGAAATTTGAATCTGAAAAATTTTCTTTAGCTCCACATCTTTTTTCTCCACTTTTTTACCCAGACGGACAGAGGTTAAGACAGAGAAAATATTCCACTTAGTTATTAGTACGTATTTTAGGCTGAATAAAATCTGAAAATCATTTTCCTATCCAAAAAACTCACAGAGGAGTAAGCTTTTTAAGACAAATATCAATCGATTTTGAAACCTTTCCTGATTGGTGGAGCAATCAGTGATCTTCAACTTTATTTTACGATGTGAGATTTTTGTTTCAATATTGCATTATAAAATCTTGGCTCCTACAATGTGCAGTATTTCAGATATTTGGCAAAAAGGTTAAAATCGTGTTTTTTATAAGGTACCCTCTGGAGGGATTTTTACATACTTTTTTTTTATTTTTCCCCTTTTTTATTTTAATTAACTTTTAATAATAACAATTTAATATTTTTGTATAATATTTTTAATAACTTTATTAAACTTAGTTATAAGTCTTGAGCACTGTATATCTTTCCTTTTACCGAGAAAGATTGCGGAAAAAAATCTTCACATCCTCCGCTTTTTTCACCATTTTTTGGCTGTCTAGCGGTCTGGGTAAATAAGGAGAAATCGAAAAGACTCACGCTGTAATTTTCTTGCTCTTTAATTACTTTCTTAATTTCCTGAGCCAACTTATATAGTTATTCTTCGAGCAGTTAAAGTGAATTTCAGGGCTTCTTCAGGTGATCAGGAGTCAAGTGAGACATTTTTTTCGTACTTTTTGACAAGTCCGAAATTTCATAAAAATTCGTTTATTCATTAAGAAGATAGTTTGAGGGGTTCCTTTTTTCAGGTCAAGTTAGATTATTTTCGACCTTTTTTAAAGGTTTTGAGAAAATTTTATTTGGTTGTCCAAAGTTTCATACAAATTCGTCGAGCCGATCAGAAAATAGTTTGAGGGTTACTATAGCTAAAGTCTATAGGTCACTGAGCGTCAAGTTAGAATACCTTCGGCTTTTTTTTGATCTTTCAGGTTTTCGAGTTGATTTTTTGACTCAATACCAGTGGACACTTTATTGCCAATGATGAAATTTTGACAAAAATGATCTTTTGTGATATCTTCTAGAAAATGAACTCAAATTTATAAAATAAGATGAACGCAAAAAAATGAACTTAATGCTGACCCCATTTTACGCCCTTTTTTTGCTAAAAACGCCTACGTACAACGAAAATATTAAAATTGTTTCATGTTCCGTGCAAAAATTCGAAAATTTTTCTTAGTTGGCGCTGGGAGTAAATTCCTTTTAAATTATTTTTATTAATCCCGGTTGTTTAAAAACACTCAGTTAAAATGTAGCTTATTGTCCTCGTATTATTTATATTGGAAATAAGGATTAACATCAAGTGTGATCATTCATGAATATTTTGATCGAAAATGATTTACATTTTCAAAATTCTGTCTTAAATTCGATTTGACTTTTAATGGCGTGGGTATACTTAACTCGGAGGGGCGATAAGAGCTTATTAATGACATTTAGCAACAAGTGTCAACTGTCATAAGCGGTGCCGATTAGCCGAATTGAAAAATCGCTTTTGTGGTCTTTTATGGTACCATAGAGGGTCGAGATTGACATTTGGGGCTTATCAAAAGTTGTTTCTTGTTATATTAAAATTAGTGATTTGCAAAATCACTAATCGCACTTGATAAAATTAAATCCGGATTCTTGTTTTAACTTTGAAAAAGAGTAGATTCTCAATATTAAGGGGTAGGGTGTCGCTTTTGGTACCTTTCAATCACGCCTCAGAACAGTTCTAGGGCAGTTTGTAAAAAACTGAGGATACTTGTTTGTAGTTCTAGCCTTCGTCTAACGATCACACATCCCAAAGTCAACCTTGTTACATCACACCACCAGGTGGTGAGTCTATTCTAGACCACAAAAGGTTCTTTTACAACAAAGTAGCGAATAAATGAGAACAAAAAGTGATGAGAAAGAATTTTTCGATTTTTGATTTTTTTCTTCTAGAATCTCACTTAAACGCCGATTTGCCAGTTTTTCGACTTCAAACTCTATCTTCTTTTAGACAAATGTTTAGAATGAAGCCATTTTTTCGACTAAGGTAGATAAATATAATGGGTAAAGTGATGAGAAGAATTTTTGAATAAAATTCTAGAATTCTAGAAAATTGAATGAAAGTGAACCGGAAATGAAAGTTCAAAAAAAAAGTTCGTCTGATACAAACAAAAGTACCACCAAATTTGAAGCTGAGATTTCACTGATCAAAAGTTGGCTACAGCTAATCAAAATTTTTTACAATCAGCGCAATCGATAATAGGTTTAACATTTGGCTTGAAATAATTGAAATTTCTAGAATTCGATTAAGACATTCCGATAATTTTAATGTCATGCATATTCACCAATAAAAATGTTCATATCATGGTGGAATACCGATTTTATGCGGGTTAAAGCAAAAAAATATTCGAATTTTGAAAATTCTAGATTTTGTTCTAGATTGTTTTGAAAAAAATAATTGCACCATAAGATTCCTTGGGTCAACTTTAGTCATAACCGATATTAATGTATCATAAATTAATTCTATAAAGGGCTCAAAAAACCGACACCTACCCCCTTAAGTTCGTTTTTTTCGAATATTTAAAAACTTTATTGACAAAGATTTTTAGACAGTCCAGTTATTAATTGCAATCGACTTAATGCGGATTGCCATGAAGCGACAAGGGTTTGATAACGAACTGCAGGTTTTGTGATTATTACGAGCTAATGATTTGACTTTATATTACAGCGCGTCTATAATAAGTGGAACTGTTGTTAATTAATTAAGTTAATTCACGGTTTTTATCATATCTTCATTGTATTCAGATTTTTAACATTTTTTCAATATAACGAGAAATCTTAAAAAATCAGTCTGGGAGTTAAGTGAAGAAAACCATGAATTTAAAAAAAATCATAGGAGTTTTTTTAATATGGCTTTTTTGGTGACATTTGGGTTTAGTGATTCACCCTGTCGGAAATAAGGCAAAAATTTGGAGTTACTTCATTGAGTATACAGCTATTAAAAAGTCGACATGTTGCTGGGCTAGGTAGTACTTTCGAACGAATGAATCGTGGGTAAATTTTGGTTCATTGTATGAGTTTTTCTCTGTTGTGACCATATATTAATTTTAAAAATAAGATATATCCCTTAACACTTTATGCTTAATCTGAGAGATGTGGGTGAGGGAGCCAATCCTAACACTCCTAAACCCCTCCCAGCCACTCATGAGGCCGCTTTTCAGCCACATCTCTCAAGATTACGCAAAAAGTGTTAAAAGGATATTATAAACGTTTCGCTTTTCTTTCATCGTCAGTATTTTCGGACTTATTTTGTTCAGAAGGTAAAAACGAGCTTTTATGCAGAAGGTGAGCTCATTGTCGCATGAAATAATCAAATTTTACAATTGATAAATTTTGGGGCTGATTGTTTGAGATTCGAAAGTGCGTGAAAATGAAAAAATGCGCTAATTACTTTTAGCTGCGAAAATGTATGTTAATAGTGGGCGAATAAGTTTTTTATTAAAAATTAAATTTTATCATGTTGAAATCACAAGACTTTCGGGAACACGCCTGATCAATTCAAAAACCTGAATTGTTCTAGCATTTCGTCCCTGCGATTTTTCTGCTTGAAATTCTGTGCAAATTGTACTTTTCCGGTTTTTCATACTTTTTCAATATTTCCATATACAGCAGGGTGCGGCGTATAGTTAGAAAGTTTGTCGCCAAAAACTCTAACTATACGCGTAATTCTAACTATTCGCGTACTTTCTAACTATACGCGTACTTTTGGGAAAATGTGCTCTGATTGGTCAATTTGGACAATATCAGAGTTTAAAATTGCGTTAAATATGGTCAGAGTAAGAATTTTGGTGATTTTAAAGTCAATTTTTCGTTACAAATCTTCTAGGATGTATAAATTCAATTTTATTGAAAGAATAAAATAAAGTTAATTTAAATAAACATGAATTCGAAAAGATTTATCCGAAAATCGTTAAAAGTCAAGGAAACGATGAAAATTATGAGAAAAAATATGCTCACAGTAAATTATCTCAGAAAACTAAAAAACTAAATATTTTTATCTGAATAATCATTGGCCCATTTTCAAGCTAGCCGACATTGTCTGCGAGACTTGAAAACATGTTTTTAAACTCCTTGAAACGACACTTCATTGGTCAATCTGAACATGTTTTCAAAAATGTGTATTTTCATTGTCGCGCCGACTGGAGAATCTTCGTCTGAAAATTCTGGTTTAAAACGTCTATCTTTTTCCAGGAACGTTTGAAAAAAAAGCCCTATCTTTTGCCTATAACTATACGCCGCACGCCAGGAACGAATAAATTTATTTTTCAATGCGTAGGTTTTTGCGGANCGAAAATGTATGTTAATAGTGGGCGAATAAGTTTTTTATTAAAAATTAAATTTTATCATGTTGAAATCACAAGACTTTCGGGAACACGCCTGATCAATTCAAAAACCTGAATTGTTTCTAGCATTTCGTCCCTGCGATTTTTCTGCTTGAAATTCTGTGCAAATTGTACTTTTCCGGTTTTTCATACTTTTTCATTTTTTCCATATACAGCAGGGTGCGGCGTATAGTTAGAAAGTTTGTCGCCAAAAACTCTAACTATACGCGTAATTCTAACTATTCGCGTACTTTCTAACTATACGCGTACTTTTGGGAAAATGTGCTCTGATTGGTCAATTTGGACAATACTAGAGTATAAAATTGCGTTAAATATGGTCAGAGTAAGAATTTTGGTGATTTTAAAGTCAATTTTTCGTTACAAATCTTCTAGATGTATAAATTCAATTTTATTGAAAGAAATAAAATAAAGTTAATTTAAAAAACATGAATTCGAAAAAGATTTATCCGAAAATCGTTAAAATGTCAAGGAAACGATGAAAATTATGAGAAAAAATATGCTCACAGTAAATTATCTCAGAAAACTAGAAAAAAATATTTTTATCTGAATAACTATTGGCCCATTTTCAAGCTAGCCGACATTGTCTGCGGACTTGAAAACATGTTTTTAAACTCCTTGAAATACCGACACTTCATTGGTCAATCTGAACATGTTTTCAAAAATGTGTATTTTTCATTGTCGCGCCGACTGGAGAATCTTCGTCTGAAAATCTGGTTTAAAACGTCTATCTTTTTCCCAGGAACGTTTGAAAAAAAGCCCTATCTTTTGCCTATAACTATACGCCGCACGCCAGGAACGAATAAATTTATTTTTCAAATGCGTAGGTTTTTGCGGAGGCTTACGTAGGTTTTTGCGTGAATCTGACTATACGCCGCACCCTGCTGTATTTCCAATGCTGAAGACCAATAATCCTTATTTCGACAGAATTACATTCAAGAAGCTTTTTATTTTGAATTTCAAAATTATTCGTTATTAAAAGCAAAATCGGCTTAATTTTCAAGCATATATCGCTGTCGTCAGTTTTCAAAGTATATTCAAAGCCCCCGTTTTTAGACAAATTTTCAATGACCTCCTCATATTGAAGGATTATGCGCAATCACTAAATAAACAATTTAAAAAGGCATTCAGTTATAAATGTCCGAATCAGTTTCAAGTTCTATAAGTGGACAAGGCTAGAATCGCAGGGTCAAAAGCCATATAAAGAATTAAACTTGGCTAATAAGTCAGACTGCTTAAAATGGTTAATTTCAGGTAGAAATATATTTTAAAAAATTGAGAATTAACATGATATAGGGGTTGAAATTGTCACCGCAAAAATTCAAGCGTGATATGTAGTCATGAATAAGATATTGAGAGTATAATAAATTTTCACGATAGACAAAATTACTCTTGCATTGTCGTGATGGCATTAAATTATTACTTTATTTGAAAGTCATGGATATTTGTTGAGTACTTCACGGCATATTTTTCATAAATCGGAATTATCTGAAATTTGGCGCATAATCAAATTAAAAATAAAGCTATGATTGGAACCTGTCGATTCTTGTTCGTGTTTGACTTATGAAATGACGACGTAGACCGATAAGAGCATAAATAATAAGTTCCAACCAAATGAAATTTGTTCATTGGTCTTTAACTAAATAGCGATAATTTCGAAAGTCTTTTGCAGTCATTCTAAATTAAATCGATTAAAACCTTCTAGATCAAATTTTTTATTAGAAAAATCACGTGAAATTTTTTTTTTAATATTGAATAATCCCGCGTATAGTTAGAAAGTACGCGAATAGTTAGAATTACGCGTATAGTTAGAGTTTTTGGCGACAAACTTTCTAACTATACGCCGCACCCTGCTGTATATGGAAAATATGAAAAAGTATGAAAAACCGGAAAAGTACAATTTGCACAGAATTTCAAGCAGAAAAATCGCAGGGACGAAATGCTAGAAACAATTCAGGTTTTTGAATTGATCAGGCGTGTTCCCGAAAGTCTTGTGATTTCAACATGATAAAATTTAATTTTTAATAAAAAACTTATTCGCCCACTATTAACATACATTTTCGGAGCTAAAAGTAATTAGCGCATTTTTTCATTTTCACGCACTTTCGAATCTCAAACAATCAGCCCCAAAATTTATCAAATTGTAAAATTTGATTATTTCATGCGACAATGAGCTCACCTTCTGCATAAAAGCTCGTTTTTACCTTCTGAACAAATAAGTCCGAAAATACTGACGATGAAAGAAAAGCGAAACGTTTATAATATCCTTTTAACACTTTTTGCGTAATCTGAGAGATGTGGGCTGAAAAGCGGCCTCATGAGTGGCTGGGAGGGGTCTTAGGAGTGTTAGGATTGGCTCCCTCAACCCACATCTCTCAGATTAAGCATAAAGTGTTAAAGGGATATATCTTATTTTTAAAATTAATATATGGTCACAACAGAGAAAACCTCATACAATGAACCAAAATTTACCCACGATTCATTCGTTCCGAAAGTACTACCTAGCCCAGCAACATGTCGACTTTTTAAATAGCTGTATACTCAATGAAGTAACTCCAAATTTTTGCCTAATTTCCGACAGGGTGAATCACTAAACCCAAATGTCACCAAAAAAGCCATATTAAAAAAACTCCTATGATTTTTTTAAATTCATGGTTTTCTTCACTTAACTCCCAGACTGATTTTTTAAGATTTTCTCGTTATATTGAAAAAATGTTAAAAATCTGAATACAATGAAGATATGATAAGAAACCGTGAATTAACTTAATTAATTAACAACAGTTCCACTTATTATAGACGCGCTGTAATATAAAGTCAAATCATTAGCTCGTAATAATCACAAAACCTGCAGTTCGTTATCAAAACCCTTGTCGCTTCATGGCAATCCGCATTAAGTCGATTGCAATTAATAACTGGACTGTACTAAAAATCTTTGTCAATACAAGTTTTTAAAATATCGTAAAAAACGAACTTAAGGGGTAGTGTCGTTTTTTAGCCCTTTATAGAATTAATTTATGATACATTAATATCGGTTATGACTAAAGTTGACCCAAGGAATCTTATGGTGCAATTATTTTTTTCAAAACAATCTAGAACAAAATCTAGAATTTTCAAAATTCGAATATTTTTGCTTTAACCCGCATAAAACGTATTCCACCATGATATGAACATTTTATTGGTGAATATTACCCACCGAAAACGATGCATGACATTAAAATTATCGAAATGTCTTAATCGAATTCTAGAAATTTCAATTATTTCAAGCCAAAATGTTAAACCTAATTATCGAATTGCCGCTGATTGGTAAAAATTTTGATTAGCTGTAAGCCAACTTTTTGATCAGTGAAATCTCAGCTTCAATTTGGTGGTACTTTTGTTTTGATCAGACGAACTTTTTTTTGAACTTTTCATTTCCGGTTCACTTTCATTCAATTTTCTATAATTCTAGAATTTTATTCAAAAATTCTTCTCATCACTTTTACCGCATTATATTTATCTACCTTAGTCGAAAAAATGGCTTCATTCTAAACATTTGTCTAAAGAAGATAGAGTTTGAAGTCGAAAAACTGGCAAAATCGGCGTTTAAGTGAGATTCTAGAAGAAAAAAATCAAAATCGAAAATTCTTTCTCATCACCTTTTTGTTCTCATTTATTCGCTACTTTGTGTAAATTTTGAGACGCTTTGTATGTGGGTCTAAAAGAAGATAGATTTAAAAAAAACCGTTTAGTGCTCTAGAATAGACTCACCACCTGGTGGTGTGATGTAACAAGGTTGACTTTGGGATGTGTGATCGTTAGACGAAGGCTAGAACTACAAACAAGTATCCTCAGATTTTTTAAACTGCCCTAGAACTGTTCTGAGCGTGATTGAAAGGTACCAAAAAGCGACACCTACCCCCTTAATATTGAGAATCTACTCTTCTCAAAGTTAAAAACAAGAATCCGGATTTAATTTTTATCAAGTGCGATTAGTGATTTTGCAAATCACTAATTTTAATATAACAAGAAACAACTTTTGATAAAGCCCCAAATGTCAATCTCGACCCTCTATGGTACCATAAAAGACCACAAAAGCGATTTTTCAATTCGCCTAATCGGCACCGCTTATGACAGTTTGACACTTGTTGCTGAAAATGTCATTAATAAGCTCTTATCGCCCCTCCGAGTTAAGTATACCCACGCCATTAAAAGTCAAATCGAATTTAAGACAGAATTTTGAAAATGTAAATCATTTTCGATCAAAATATTCATGAAATGATCACACTTGATGTTAATTCCTTATTTCCAAATATAAATAATACGAGGACAATAAGCTACATTTTAACTGAGGTTTTTAAACAACCGGGATTAATAAAAATAATTGAAAAGGGAATTTACTCCCAGCGCCAACTAAAGAAAATTTTTCGAAATTTTTGCACGGAACATGAAACAATTTTAATATTTTTCGTTGTTACGTAGGCGTTTTTAGCAAAAAAAAGGGCGTAAAAATGGGGTCAGCATTAAGTTCATTTTTTGCGTTCATCTTATTTTTATAAAATTTGAGTTCATTTTCTAGAAGATATCACAAAAGATCATTTTTGTCAAAATTTCATCATTGGCAATAAAGTGTCCACTGGTATTGAGTCAAAAAATCAACTCGAAAACCTGAAAGATCAAAAAAAAAAGCCGAAGGTATTCTAACTTGACGCTCAGTGACCTATAGACTTTAGGCTATAGTAACTCCTCAAACTATTTTCTGATCGGCTCGACGAATTTGTATGAAACTTTGGACAACCAAATAAAATTTTCTCAAAACCTTTAAAAAAGGTCGAAAATAATCTAACTTGACCTGAAAAAAGGAACCCCTCAAACTATCTTCTTAATGAATAAACGAATTTTTATGAAATTTCGGACTTGTCAAAAAGTACGAAAAAATAGTCTCACTTGACTCCTGATCACCTGAAGAAGCCCCTGAAATTCACTTTATAACTGCTCGAAGAATAACTATATAAGTTGGCTCAGGAAAATTAAGAAAGTAATTAAAGAGCAAGAAAATTACAGCGTGAGTCTTTTCGATTTCTCCTTTATTTACCCAGACCGCTAGACAGCCAAAAAATGGTGAAAAAAGCGGAGGATGTGAAGATTTTTTTCCGCAATCTTTCTCGGTTAAAAGGGAAAGATATACAGTGCTCAAGACTTAATAACTAAGTTTAATAAAGTTATTAAAAATAATTATACAAAAATATTAAATTGTATATTATTAAAAGTTAATTAAAATAAAAAAGGGGGAAAAAATAGAAAAAAAAGTATGTAAAAATCCCTCCAGAGGGTACCTGTTATAAAAAACACGATTTTAACCTTTTTTACGCCAAATATCTGAAATACTGCACATTGTAGGAGCCAAGAGTTTGATATAATGCAATATTGAAACAAAAATCTCACATCGTAAAATAAAGTTGAAGATCACTGATTGCTCCACCAATCAGGAAAGAGTTTCAAAATCGATTGATATTTTGTCTTAAAAAGCTTACTCCTCTGTGAGTTTTTTGGATAGGAAAATGATTTTCAGATTTTATTCAGCCTAAAATACGTACTAATAACTACGTGGAAATATTTTCTCTGTCTTAACCTCTGTCCGTCTGGGTAAAAAAGTGGAGAAAAAGATGTGGAGCTAAAGAAAATTTTTCAGATTTCAAATTTCAAATCCGACCGAGAATTCCAAAAAATTCACGCATGTTTCGGAAATTTTTTTCCAAAACTGAAACTCTTTAAAAAAATTTGATGCGAAATTAAATTGAAAATTGAATTCAAAACTGACCAATTTTCGGCAAGAAAAACATTTTTCATTATAATTTTGTTCAATGAAAATTTCAAAAACTAAAATAAAAATATTTTTGCTCATGAACAATTTTTAATGTTCATTTTTCTCTTTATTTTGATTATAAATGATAAAAAAATTTGAAAAAACTGAAATTTAAAATTTAAGTTTCAAATAGAATTTACATTTTTGAGAAAATTTACATTTTCACAAATTTATTCCATCAATTTTATTGAATGATATATTTTTTTAATTTTTTAATTCAAATGTATCGTAATTTTGAAACTTTGCTGATAAATAAAATTTAATTTAGTGAATTGGATGTTTTTTCATGAATTATAAGTTTTCGTAAAAATTTTTCTTCAAAAGTTAAAAAAAATCAAAGGTTAAAAACTGTAAAAATCTCAAATTGTTGCCAGAAATTGGAAAAAATACCTCTGTTAATATTTTTATCAACTCGAGAAATTTAAACATTTGATACCAATTTTTAAATTATTTGATTTTTGTTCAAGTTTTTTATTTTTTTTTTCAAAACATCAAATGTCTCTCGACGAAATTTGCAGTTTTGAAATTCTATTTATTTTCTGAACAAACTTATCTAGTTTTGAGTTCAATTTTCTATTTTTTTTTTATTTTTAAATCTTTTTCATTCAAGAATTGAACATTTTTTTTTGTAAAACAATTTGCATTTTTTGAAAAAATTTTCATTTCTTAAATAAAAATCTTAACTGTTTGAAGCTCCAAAAAAACTTCTGTGGAGTCTCCAAAGCCTTATTTGAGGCACAACATTGTCAATGAGCGCTTATGCTGTGACAACTACACATCCGATTTATCTTTAATTAGATTGTCGTGCAAGCAGAAGGCACAAAATATTGAAATAATTCTAACGGGCTAGGGTTAGGGTTAAATATCATAGTCTACCAATTGAACTAGACTTTCTTCCAATTTTTTCCTTTAACATATTCTTGAAAGTTATCTAAGGTTCATTAAATTAATTCAAGATTGCAGAATATTCTCCAACTAAAAAGTTTTGTTTAAATATTCTTAATTGTATGTCAAAAAACAAAAATATACAGAAGCAATTTTTTTTAATGTAATATTATCATGTGTTTAACGTATTAACTTGATCAGTGGAACTTTAACAAGAAGGACTTTAATTTTAACAAGAATTTTCGATCATAGCGCGATATTTTAAAATAAAGACATTTTACCAAAAAAAGATATCTACTCAAAAAAAATTTAATGAGTTTTAAGAATAACAGAGAAATATTGTCTATATTGAAGAAACCAGAATTCTTTCCTAAAAACTGACTCCTTCGGTTTTTTTGGTTAGTCTCTTTTATGTAATCAACGAAAAATTTTAAGTGTTTAATTCTATATTATATACATCTAATCAAAAAATATTTCGTTTTTATATTAAACTATTTTTTTTGGATTTTTATCAGAAATTGTATCTTAGTTATAGCAAAATACTCTGAATAAATAGAAAAAACATTTAAGGTGTGTATAATTACTTCTATCTGAGTTATAGGAACTTAAAAGAAACTCAAATAAAAAAAGCGTTAATATACTAATTTTTAAAATCGGACCCAACTGGTATTCTATTTTTCAAATTTCACTCTTTAAAAAACCTTTTAGACCCAAACATGTATCTCCAAATATAATTCTTCTCAAATTGTCTTTATGTTTCCAAATTGTCCTTATTTTCCAAAATTGTCCTAATTTTTCAAAATTGCTTATTCTTCCAAAATTGTCATAAATTTCTAAATTGACCTTATTTTTCAAAATTGTCCTTTTTTTCCTAAATTGTACTCATATCCACCCAAATTATCCTTATAATTTCCAAATTGACCTTATATTTCACTGCAATGTCTTAATTTTCAATAATTGTCTTTATTTTTTAAATTGTTCTTATTTTTCCAAATTGTCCTTATTTGCCCAAATGGTACTGATTTTTGAAATTGACCTTATTATCCAAAATTTTAGTTATATTTCCCAAAATTGTCCTTATAACCTTAAATTGTCCTTTATTTACATGTACAAAAATTGTCCTTATATTCCAAAATTGTCTTGTTTTTTATAGCACAGGCGCAAAAATTATGGTGTAAGTTATACAGCATAACTTATACCGCCTAAGGATAATTTTTGGAGAACATAAGGGAACATAAGGGAAATTAAGAACATACCGTGGTGAACAATTTCGCAAAATAAGGACTATTTATAATGATAAGGACAATTTTTGAAAAAATATGACAATTTGAGGACATATATGGAAAATACAAAAAATAATAATTTGAGAGAATATAAGGACAATTTGAGAAAAAATGAGGACAATTGGAAAAAATTAGCTAAGGAGAATTTGGGAACATATTGCTGAGGACAATTTTAGAAAATCCCACTTGTTTTAATAGCCAGAAACCACAGTAAAAATTCCAGGAATAATTTGTGAGTCTCTATAATCGAGGAAGAACGAGCAGCCTGAGTCAAAGGCGGCGAATTAAGTCGGCTTGTGAAAACGACTTATCAGGCTTGTGAAAACGACTCATCAGGCTTGTTAAAACGACTCATCAGGTTTTTAGATTGCTCAAATTGAGCACAAATATTTAGAGAAAAAAATTGTCCGAATCACACCATTGTTTCAAATTCTTTAACATAAACTGACAATCAAACAATTTCAGTGATCTCAGAAAAAAATCTAAAGACCAATTTTTTTGTGTTATTACTCACTAGATATTTGTGCTCAGTTTAAGCTATCTTAAAACTTTATCAGATTAGTCATCTAAGATGAGTCGTTTTCAAAAGTGGAATTAATTCAGATTAATTCGGCGACTTTGACTCAGGATGCTCGTTCTTCCTCGATTAAAGTGATATGTAAACATCATTTTAGCAAAAAACTCGAAATTTTTAAACCCCTAAAATTTTAATCATGAAATTTTGTGGTCCCGAGTGAATTGCTGAGCAGGGTTGTAAAAGGGATGGCTTTTGCGTGGGTTTTCCGACCCCTTTTTGCGTAGGTTTAAGCAAAAGATAGGCAAAAAATTGGGATGGGGTTAAAAAATCCGGTCGGGGATGATCTCTTTTACAACCCTGTTGCTGAGCTTGAAATTCTCACGCTAGACTCGAAATTGTCTGAAATATCTAAAACTCTCAAAAAAAATATTTTTTCAGGATGGAAGGGTGGTCAAAATGAATGGGCAAATGAGAAAAAACACTCTTTTGCGTTTTTGAGGTCATCTTTGAAAAATTTCAAAACTTTTTTTCGAATTTGTTAGTAAAAATCATTAGAAACGACCAAAAAATAATTTCGTGCCGTCTAGAACTTAAAATCTTCGAAAATTCCCAGTGGACACTCTAATCATTGGTTAAAAGATGAAAGTTATTGAATAAATAAAATACTATTAATGCACATCCTGTTCATTATCGGCTGGAAGCTATGATGTCAAAAGACTCTCTTTCGCTATATTATCTTGATGTCGCGTGAGCGATCCCAGTGGTTTCAACCAAGCCCTAGTCATAGGGGCAGAAATAATACCGTTAGAAGTGTGTGCGCGAAAAAGGTGTCGGACACCTTGTGTGACACAAGTTGTTTCCCTGAAATCGATTTATTCTGGAGACGAAATATTTTGTACCAACTTTTTACTAATTGGTCACATGTCAATTAAATAAAAATATAATTGTTAATTTACGAAAATTATCGAGCAATTATTTAAGAAGTTACCCGAGCATTTATTTTTAATATGTATTTTATTTCAATTTAAAAATTGGTTTTATTGACATGTTTGCGTCTTCAGAATGAGAATAAAATTGCAGAATTTTTAACAAGAAAAGTTTTTCGGGTCGAAAGTAATTTGACGAATCGGGCCTTAGTTTCGCTAAATTAATGCTCAACCTACCAACAATCTTTTACGACGTACTAGGCGTTGATCATACGATGCTACAGCTAAACAAAACTTGACTTTTTTGAAAGTCATTTTAGTATAATCGAAAAAAAATTTGTTACATAAAAATAACCGTAAAATATTTGAAGGTTATTAATTTGTGTGGAAAACCAAATTTAAACACTCAAAAGATCACAAATCATGAAGTTTTTATGTATTTGTTTCCTTCATACAAAATCTGACATCCCTATCACTAATAATTTGCACGAATCGGGCATTTATTAGCGAAACTAAGGCCCGATTCGTCAAATTACTTTTCGACCCGAAAAACTTTTCTGTTAAAAATCTGCAATTTTATTCTCATTCTGAAGACGCAAAACGCGAAACATGTCAATAAACCAATTTTTAAATTGAAATAAAATAGCATTAATAAAATGTCTCAAACCAACCCAAAAATTATTTTTAATACAGTAGTTACTTTATACCTTGAAAGCCACTTTTATGATAAGTTCAGAGTTAACTGTTTGCGGATCCTAGGTTGTTTGCGGACACGAGTTCAAAACAAACTTCGACGTAATTGTTTGAATTAACTTTTTGTGAATTTTGCCAGATGTTTGAAGATAAACACGAATGGTTTTAATTTAATTCAATTATTCAATTCAAATTATGAAGCTCTCTGGCTTACTTTTCTCAGTAGCAGCAGCAGAATATGTTGATTACAGTGGTTATAAGGTTATTATCAGAACTTTAGTGATTTAAATAAGCTATGATTCATAGCCTATAAAGTATAGATAGAGTTGCGCACGGAAGCACTTAAATTAAATGCAAACAAGTAGAAAAAAATACCTAATGGCCCACAAGGTTAGTACCGGGCGAAAAATCAACTTTCCAGCTTATTAGGTCGGAATCATTTTCTTGAGAAAGTTTAGCCCAATCAACTGAAAGAATCAGTGCTGAGGATTTTAGTTTTGCAGATAAATTTCCCGGTTGGATTATTAACATTATTAATGGCCCATTGGAAATGGCGTTCCTAGGTTAAAATTAATGATAAACGTATTCTAAATAAACAAATTTCATCGCCATCTGGTGATCAGCAAATTCTAATTCGGAATATCTATTTTAAGCTTGAATTTATGTTTTCGATACAATTGACTGTTCATTTTCATTACCGGACGCTTTTAAGGCAGAATTGGAGATAGTTTAATAAAAATTTTCAGACAAATGAGGTCGAAAAATTTCTTCAGCGGAGTTTTGGATGAAAATCTTTGTAAATTTGAAAGATTGAGCACAAGTTTCAATTGCCATCTCCACATTAAATCGGAAATTTGAATATAATCCGAAATTTTCCGAGAAAGTATTATACTTTTTTTGCATTGGATAACAATCAATCACACAAAAGTTTTTCGAAATCAGACCTATCACCAGAGTTCCATTTGATACTCTGCCTATCACTTAAAAAATGAGACTCAGAAGTAAGATGTATATAATTGGTCATTCTTTTTTAGGTTTTTCGAGGTGAATGGAGTGATCCTGCCGTGGGTCAAGATGTTTATGATTTGTTATCAAAGTCAAAATCTTTGAACATGTGGGAACCAGAAAAACTTGAAAATATTCATGACACTATGTCAATTGATTTCATGATTTCTGCAGAAGAATCAGTTGCAGTTCAAAATTTGTTAAAGGAAAATGCAGTCAAGGTCGGTTTATTTATTTTAAAATACTTAGATGCATAAATAAAAATGCTTTGAAACTGTTTTTACAGATATTTTCGACTATCAAACTGTTTAAATATTCAATATAAGTTGAATAATTAAAATAATTTGAATAAATAAATAAACTAATTTGAATAGTAGAAATGAATACAATAGTAAGAAATATTTAAAATAAAATCAATAAAATAATTAGAAAAAACATTTATTTAAAAATAATCAGAGTAAATTTTTAATTTGATTGGTATAAATAATATTTCTATAAATTTGATTAGTACGAAAAAAATTAATTAAGTAATATAATAATATAATTCATGAAATTTATACAATTGATTTTGAGGCCTGGTTGTCGAATCGGTTGTCGAATCGAACAATGTCGATATCCGATTTGGTCCGGTTTAATACTTTTTGATCCACCTTTTTTGGAGAGAATTTTTTCACGTGTTTTTTGACCCATAAGATGTTTTTGATTAGGATTTTTATAGAAAAGTCGGTGTTTAGGATGGCTGAAATTGAATGTTAACTTCAAGAGGATTTAAAATCAAAGGCACTAATTTCGATCTAGCAATTTTTCATAACTTTTTTGATTTTGCGAATGAACAATTCGGCATTTAAAGGTTTAAATTCAATTTTTCATTGTTTTTCTCAATAATATGTGTAAAATTCTTGAAAAATCCACAGAGCACAAATTGTTCTATTTAAAGTAGACTATAAAAATTTGCATGCAAAGTGTAGGAGGAGTAGGCTTTTTAGTGCGCCTCCCAAATTGGCCGCTTTGACCACAAGGGGCATTATTTAAAAAAGTGGCGCTAGATTGATTTTCGTATTCATATATTTAGCCCGCATGGCAAATTCTAAACAAAATCATGTGAAATGAATAAGTAGTAAGCTTTTAAAAAGCCGTTTTTCAGTGCTTTTTAGTAGGCCTACTTTATATCATACTATATGGATCAACGGACCTCAGAGTACAAATCCTAACTATTTGAATGATACAAACAACGCAAGATATTAGCACCCAATCAAAACCGTTGATTGCGTAATAGGCCGATTTCATTGGTCAGATTAGAAAAAGATCAACCAATCAAATGCTCAGATTCCGCATTTTTTCGAATAGTTAGGATTTGTACTCTGAGGTCCGTTGATCCATATCTATATATATATCATATACTATCATATACTATATATCATTTTCTGGGCATAGGTTGAATCATCTTATGATTTGAGTGATAACCTGCCGACACCCTAAAAATTAACCTACATATTTTGAAAATAATTGGACGAGTTTCTACGCTTGAAAACTAAAAAAAAACAGCGTTATTATCGACCCACACTCACTTGAATAATTTGATAAGAATGATTCATTTAATTAATAAAATTAATCACATTTATATAATAAATATAATTAACTTTATTACTAGTATATGATTAATATAATTAATTCAATAATAATTATTTATATAT
Source organism: Oikopleura vanhoeffeni (assembly GCA_004367855.1). Classification (NCBI taxonomy): domain Eukaryota; kingdom Metazoa; phylum Chordata; class Appendicularia; order Copelata; family Oikopleuridae; genus Oikopleura; species Oikopleura vanhoeffeni. Next base: position 35,229 of record SCLH01001799.1, on the reverse strand, counting down.
TTAAATGATTAATATAATTAATAAATTTAATATAATTGATATAATTTATAATCTCGAATAGTTAGAAACTTTGATGGAAGATGCCGGTAAACTGATCAACGATCAAAATGCGCAAAAACGGGGATTTCAACCAGAATTAGGGACTTATTCTTACGAAGAGTATTTAAGATACAGCGAACTCGAAGAATGGATGGCTTCAACCGCCGACTCTTATCCAGATCACACTGAGTTAACTAACTTGGCTACCACATACGATGGAAGAACATTATGGGGATTTCATATGGGGGATAAAAACCATACTGGACCCAAGAAAAAGGTTTTTATGGGTAAGGAATATAAATAAAAAAGTTTTATGAACTGATAACACTACTTTTCAAAGATTACAACTTTTGAAAAGTGAAGTAACAAAATTCGTTAAACAACAATTTAGAATGTGGCGTTCATGCTCGAGAATGGGTTGCACCTGCATCGTGCCGATATTTTATACATTCAGTTCTAACTGCAGCGTCTGGAGGTTCTATCGCTGACGGTTCGATTCCTTATACTGATGAAGATCTTGCAAGTTTACTGGATATCAATTGGTATATAATTGTATCTGGAAATCCTGATGGATATGACTACAGGCTGGGTTTTTTTTCTAAAAATGGTTCATTTTCGCACCTGCTTTTCAAAAAATAATGATAAAATCTCAAATTAAAATAATGTAAACATATTCTGGTTTGGACTTAATGGTTTTATCTGATTTTTCTTGATGTGGTTATAATAAGCTATTTGATATCTTCATCAGATGGATAATTTTCAAAAGTTGAAATATCAACATTGTGCTTCTATACCGGTAGCAAAATACCATTTGAATTCTATGTTTTCCAATGAAAATAATCCAGATCAAATTCTCAACAAAATTTGAAACCACTGTTAAAAGTCACACATCTGATAGAATGTGGCGTAAAAATCGAGCTGATATTGGTATGAATGGACTTTGTTATGGTGTTGATTTGAACAGAAACTTCCCGATTGGATTTTTGACAAGCGGTGGTTCCTCTAACTCTTGTTCATCAACTTACGCGGGAACAGAAGCTTTGAGTCAGGTGAGACAAATTCTATCGAATAAATTCACTCTTTAGTCACTAAATTTTATAATTTTATTTGAAAGCAACGTTTCTATAATTCATTATTCAAGCTGATTATACTTTTGTTAGTTCAGAAAAGTATACAGTACGAATTCCAACTTTTTTCGTAGAAAATAATAAATGTGAGAAAACTAAAGCTAATTTTGGGGCCACTTTTAAATAAGGTAAAGTTATATGAACTATTTGCTCATTGAAAGACTCATTGAAAGACATTGATAGTTAAATAAGAGACTGCTTGAGCATTGGAGAGCAAAATGATTTTTCGAGACTTCCAAAATTTCTGGGGATTTTTTTCCGGACTTTTTTTATGTTTTATCGATTACGGGGCTTCCTGGTCACTTTTTACTAGATTTTTGACGGTTTTATTAAATAATTCGGTTTTTGAAAACAACACATCCGATTAGATTCTTAGATAGCTCAAACTGAGCAAAAATATCTTGTTAATAATAAAATAAAATCAATTGATCTATCGAACCAATTTATCTTATCTTTAATTATTAGTTTTAATCATAAAAATTTGAAACAATGGTCGGATTGGGACCAATTTTTGTGTTTTATTATTCACAAGATATTTGTGCTCAGTTTGAGGTATCTAAAAATGTAATCGGATGAGTTGTTTTCAATAGCCTAATTATTCAAAAATTTTGACCAAAAATCTAGAAAATAACGACCAGGAAGTCGCGTTATCGATATAACCTACATATGTATATGAAGTAAGTAAAACTGAACTCCAAAACTAAAAAATTAAGTCTCAGCTCTTCTCAATCATAATATATTGTTAGCTTATACAGCATCTCACATTTTGGTTGCAATCTTAGTTTTTTGCTCGAACCGGAAAGACACCGTTTGTTGGTCAATGAGAATTCAAATTTGATAATAACCTACGAGTTTTTGAAGTCAAACGTTTTCATTGACGGAGGTGAGCTAATGCAAAAACTGAGATCGCAAGCAAAAATATGACATGCTTTAGTTGAACCTCTCACGTTTTTCTGACGACCGGTCGTTGAAGTCATTAATATAATTTAAAATTTGAAGATTGAAACAGGAGCATGGGATTCCTGGTTCAAAGAAATTCGAGCTTATGGTGGTGGAGATATCGGAGCTGCTGTTAGTGTTCATTCTTACAGTCAACTTATTATGCCACCTTGGGCAACTGGAAGAGGTTTTGGCGAAAGACCACAAGAACCTCCAACTATTGATTATATGATGGAGGTCACGAATAAAATGACTACAAAAATTTTTCAAACTCATGGAAAAGTTTACAGACCAGGTCAATCTAGAGATGTCGTAGGATATGCCGCTGGTGGGACTACTGAAGATTATGCTTATGAACGAGAAATTCGAGGAGGACTTGGTTAGTCATAAAATCCATGGTATAAGCGTTTATTAAGCTCGACGGTATTAAGCTCGAAATGTTTGCGCTATTTTTGGGTCCATTTTTAAACATCAATATTCATCATATCGAAAAAATCACTGACTAAACTTTGAATTTTTATTTATTCAATTTTTTTTATTTTTTTCAATATATCTTTGAGGGGCTTAGCGCGATGTGGAGACTGGCGCAATTTAATTTCGAAATAATTAGTTGGTTTATTTGTGTTATCGTAGCGACCACAATAAATGTGTATCAGCTCATTAAAATCATTTTGTACTCATATTAAGGAACGATTGAGTTCAAACTTTTATTTTATAATTCGTAATTTTCGAAAAAATTCAAAGCATTATGAAATTTAAGCATTTTTCGTCCAAATATTTTTTCTTATTATTTTTATGAATTTGTGAATAAAAAAGAAAAAGATAGCCACTTTAACTTTTTCATGTCATGTTTACATTATTTTCTGACTGCTGTTTGAAAAAATCATGAAATGTTTTTTGTCATTTTGTTGTCGACTTCTTAGAAATATTATGAAAGTTTCGCAAATCAAGTCCAAAATTTTAATTAGTAGTTTTTTGAAATCTCTGGAAAAAATCAGGCCGAATCACTTGTGAAATTCTGGTATCTATTTGTTTTCCGTATTTCAACCGATGCAAGGGTCAATAGAATATCGTTTCTGAACTTCTGATGAATTTACAACACTTGCTTGTTAAACCGGTTTGTGCCATTTGGCACGCAATTTATAAAAATTTATTATTTTTAAAATCTTTTATATTAAACCAATTGAAGGTTACATATTTTTTCCTAAATAATGCTGTTTTCTCTATTTTTCATGGAAAAAAACTTTTCATATTAAGAAAATTGATTGCATGTGGATAATGATTCTCCCACTAATTAGTGATTACACCCGAGAATGTCTGAAGTTTATAAATATCGCCTTTTAAAAAAAATCCCACTATCAATGTCTGAAGAAATGGAGTTGTAATGAAAAGTGGTTTTGTGATTTTTTACAGATAACTAAAGTATGTAAAAAAATTTAAAAATATAAACGTTTTGCAAGTATGAACACTTTCATTCTAGATAAAAAATAAAAATAAAATTTTTCACATTTTTTTTTTTTCAAAAATCACTCCGAAAAAAATGTACCAATCCGCCACATCGCTGCTACCCCCTCAAAGTTGCTCGACAAATATGGCAATCCGGTAAAAGAACATTGAAAAAAGTTTTTGGAAAATTTTACTACCTATATTGGTGAGAAATGTTTATATTTTAGAGGAATATTTTCCAAGGCTTAATTAATAATAGGCAAAATTTTTTCTACAAATTTTTAAAAAATGCCGATTTTTGCAAAACGAGACAAAGTTTTAAAAATAAATTTCCTACAATCTCCTGTAGTGGATTTCAGCACAGAAACTAAAGGTGCTTCAAAAGTAAATAAGATTTTAGCTGGTAGATTCTTGCTGTTCCTTACCGTATACTGATTTCTTTGCGGGAGTCTTCATCTAATCAGGTGGCATCATCTGAAGTTCGTTTTATCTAGACAAACGCTGTATTTGGCCGTGTTCATTTCAGATGACATTTCGGCTAAACAGCTTTTTTTTATACTGAACAGATAAAGTTTTAGGTTTTGTGTTTTTTATATTTATTGCACTGAAAATGACTGTTAAGTACGGCTTACGATTGAATCGAAAATTATTCGATTAATTGGCATGAATTTTGAAATTGAATTTTCAAAATCAAATTTGCCATTTTTAACCTTCCGACTTTTAATTTATTATCCAATTAAATGATTCATAGATAAATAAGCGTTCCAAAACTGCATATTTATACAATAAAATTGTTTTGGGCATGCGCAGCAAAAACGCCAAAACGTTCTTTTTACATGAAAATTTAAGTAAATGAAAATGCAAAAAGAGAATAAAAATTTCGACTTTCAACAAAAATTTGTTTTTAAACAGTGAAAATCATATTATTATTTTCGTTTATTTGCAATCTAATGGGACAGATTGGCTACAATAAGTTACGGGTAACACGGTTAATGATACAGTTATTTTATCGTTAGTTTTTAAATATTTAGCAATTTTACAATAAATAAAAAATTCTTACAGTTTTTTAAAATACATTTTTTGTTTTCATCCTCAAAATAGTTTGAACTAATAGTCTCCACATATTATAAGTCTAGGATCAGTCGTATATTTAACACTTTTTTCATAAATAGTCAATTAATTTTTCAAAAAAAAATATTTTTTATGGCAATCAACCAATCTTCCCTCTACCAATTAATTATTACAATACAGAATCAACCCATAGCTGCTTATATTTTCATTGAAAAGTTGACCCTTCCGATTATTTGATGATACTTTCAAGTTCATACGAATGAACTTAAATTTGACTTTGACCTTGAACGAGAAATAAAATATTCACAAACAATTTAAGAGTCATTTTACTAGAGAATTTTGTTGGAAAAACATACAATTATTTTTGAATAGAGGGATAAAAAAATTCATTTGCAGTTTAATATAAGGTAGTTTTAAATATAATAAATGTTAAATTTATCTCATTATTGCACTTTTGAGTGTAACTGGAGGTAATTTTTGCAATTTTTTATCCTAATTAAATGCCTTTTAATTCGCTTAAAAAATGTTAATTTTTTTTTAATTGTATAGCAATTAGCTAAATATTATTTCAAGCTAATTAAAAATGTATGTTGATAATTGAAACTATGCTTGGATGGCTCGATCAAAATAATGGTCACTACTTGCCGGAAATCGAGTCTGGGTTACAGATCAACTTCTAAAGTCTACGAGTTAACAAGATATAGTTCAATAAAAAAGTGATAAGCAACCAAACAATACAAAAAGTGGACAATAATTATTTTATGTCCATCAAAATATAGTTGTTCGCTACTTTATTAATAAACTCATCACATACAAAATTTTAGGCGTCGATCTTGCGTGGGTTTACGAATTGAGAGATACAGGAAGTTATGGATTTCTTCTGCCAGCTAACCAGATCAAACCAACTGCTGAAGAAGTAATCAACTCATTTATGGCCTTAGCCGATGAACTGAGAAATCCTACTGGTCCATAAATAAATGTTGCGTTCTTCATATTCAATTCATACTTTTATCGAATATAATTTTTTACATACATATTATATATTATTATTACATATAATGTTTAAAATACTTATTAAAGCCAAAGTCAATTAAAATCTTTGCACTATGGCGACCACGGTTTATCACGCTGATATACAATGAAAATAGTTTATTACCAAAAGAGTGGCGTAGCCAGAACGTTCGTGGTGTTGTTAAGAAATTTTGATCCAGTTTGGCTTGCATTAGAATATTTTGTCTAATTGCATCATTTGGCTTTAAAAATCAAATTTCTCAAACTTTAATTCATGGTTAACTTTCAGCATACACAGTATGTAATACGCACTTACCCACGTGATGGTAACAAATAATTTTTTAAGTCCATTGATTTTCGGAAACGCTTTCCTTTTGCCGATAGGCTATTGGCATGAAGTTTTAATTTTGTTTTTGTTATTTCAGACAACGCATTAAAGGAGGTACTGGTCGCTGGAATCGAAGTTTTTTGATGAAAAATTAGCAATAATGGATAATGGCCAGATAAACTATCTTGTAAACTATCCTGAAGTATCTTAAGGGGATACTAGTCGCTGGTTTTATGACGCCTTTGGGGCTTTGGAAAAGCTCCAAATTGATTAAGGGTGATAAAAAATTCTTTTTTATTCGAATTTTTGGTTTTTTTCGGTTTTTTCTAAGTAATTTTCTTTTAAATTAAGTTCAAAAATAACGTTTTCTCCAATTTAACCACTAGAACTACAAAATATCACCTCGATGAAAGCCAACTTTCTGATCAGTTTGTACTGAGCTTACTTTTGAGCATACTTTTGAGAAAATCTAAGCTAATTTTTTTCGGAAATTTTTTCCCGTCACCTTAAAAAAATTATATTTTGAGTTTGGGGTCGAAATTTGAAAAAACGCTTTCAGAGGAGTTTCTATTTGTTCTGAGCTAGGGTTTGCCTGAATTTATGTGGATTCCAAAATATAATATAAATTTTCCGACGAAAAATTTCAAAAACGGTGGTTTATTGCATATTCTAGAGAACATATCCCCTATTCACACTTTTGTGAATATCCCGGCCCTGATTAGGAAACGTATTGTGTTTTTAAGTAGTAGGGCCGAGATATTCACAAAAGTGTGAATAGGGGATATTATTGAAAAAAATGCTATCTGTGAAATTTAAGCAACTAATTATTCTAGTTATGTTGAATTTGAGATATATTTCAGAATAAAACTTAGGAGGAACTAGATTTATCGTTTAGGGTTAGGTCTCCCTGTTTCGCTTATGTGTCTGAGAGTGTATGTATGCAAAAAAGTTTTGACACATATATTACGCAAGCTAAAGGCTAGTTCTACAAACTTTCTGATCTGAATACTATCCTCGGAGCCCGGGTTTGCTAAGTTTTCATCAAGAAAAATCAATTTTAGCGATTAGTACCCCCTGAAGCTTGTGAAAAAATCTTTATTTTTTGTAAGCATACAATTCTTTACACATAAGCGATACAAAAGGACCTAAGTCTCAATGTTAAAACTGTTTCCTCCAAGGTTTGAAACGAAATTTGACATAACTTTTGAAAGTGGTAGGCCAAAGTTTATCTCGAGCAGACAATTAAATTTTGCTATATTTTTTCTAGAATATAAAAAAACCTATCGTTTCAATTATTGGTCAGAAAAACTATTTCCTCCAAGGAAAAATTATAAAAGTCATTCAAATTTTTTCAAAGCTAGCTCACACAAAAAAACTTCAACTCGAGCGCTTTTGGAGCTTTCAACCTCNGTAGATTTTGGAAAAGCGCGTCCCTGATTGGTGCTAATAATGACGCATTTAGTAGTAGGTTGACACTAGAGCAAGACTTTAATAGAGAAAACCACATGGCTCAAATTCATTATAATTGTAGATTTTGGAAAAGCGCGTCCCTGATTGGTGCTAATAATGACGCATTTAGTAGTAGGTTAACACTAGAGCAAGACTTTAATAGAGAAAACCACATGGGCCATGTGACATTGTCACATGGCTCAAATTTTCTCTCACTTGGTTATGCCTGGAGAAATAAGTAAAGAAAGCCATATTTTCCAACTTTTTGTCAGAAAGCTCCAGAGGCAGAAATTGATAAAGTTTTATCTACGTGAGTTATCTTTTGACTTTTGGGCCATGGCTCAATATGCGTGGGTGGCTCAAAGCTACAATTGACTTTTAATTGCAAACTTGAAAATGGCACAATTGTAGAAATGAGACAAGAAATCTACAATTTAGATAATTATCTCGCTAATTCATCGAAAATAATTCTGTATTATTAATATGTAATGAGTTTTAATTCACTTTCAGAATATCGGCGTTCGGTCATTCGAGAAAATTTTTAATTGCCACTTGTAAACGCGGAATGATCGATTCACTTATACCTCGTGAATGCATTGCATTATTGTATACTTTTTTCGAGAGTGAATTCCCAGGAAATTGTACCTACATTGTATAAATGCTAGTGAGGACCTACAGACCGTAGGCTACGGTGTGTCCCCTTTTCTCTCGAACTTTCTCCATTTGCAGACATTGAGACTCCCACCAATGGAAATTTGTGTTTTGAACGATCACTTGTTCTAAAAAATTTTGAGCTTATCACTAGCCATTCTACGCGAGCGCTTGGCGGGAGTCTCAACGTCTTCAAATTGGTAAACTGCAAGAAAAAATAACTTATAGTTCGTGGATCAAAGTTGCCTCAAAAAAAGAATGATCTGTGAAAAAAATACTTTTTGAAACTTTGCACAGTCTCCATCCAACTAAATTCCCCTCGATAACATTCATTTCTTCTTCAAAAAATGACGAATGAATTCTTATTTCTGCAATTTGGAAACTATCCGTAACATAATAACGATTTCCACACTCAATTATCTACTGAATTATCATCGTTTAATTTTTTTGATAGTCTATAAGTTATAGTCTATAACCCTTAAAGGGTTACCCTTTATCACCTTTTGCATGATCTAAGAGATGTGGGTTGAGGGAGCCAATCCTGACACTCCTAAGACCCTTTCTAGCCACTCATGAGGCCGCTTTCTCTTCTTTTCAGCCCACATCTCTCAGANCAACCCGTTCGTTTTTATTTTATTTCTCACTTTTCAGCAGGAATTAAAAATATACACTTTAACCCTTGTGAGCATATAAAATAATTTTTATAAAGGCTTTTTTCAAGCGCGTATTACAGAAAGCCCAAGGTAGTTGCAGTTTCATTTTTTTTTGCATAAGGAAGTTCGAACGATATATTTTTGTATCCGACATTTGATATTCTAGAATTTTGATTTTTAATTTTAGAAAATTCACTGATAAGAGTAAGGTACGGCAAATCACGTGATACAAGCTCACAGTTTCATAAAAAATGGTTATTTTCACCTATAAAAGCAGATTAGTACACTTCTGATATTATATCTGGGTCAATATACTAATCAAGTGACTCTGTGGACAATATTTAATTGCTCGAATTAATTTTTTAATAATTAAAATATTTTCGTGAAATACTTAAAATCGAAAATTTTAAAATATCACTGCTAAAAAAAATATTTGTTCCTGTATACCAATTAATCTTTGTTTTGAGTGTCAACNTTGAGTCTGGATCAAAAACCGACGTGTTCATGAGTATTGACATATCGATAACGGGGTCCTCTGGTTATTTTTTGCCAGTTTTCAAGCCAGAAATTTTAATTAAATTCGGCTTCTGAAAAAGACTCATCTGATAAAGTTCTTAGACAGCTTAACCCGTGTGAGCACAGAAAAAAATGTTCCGCCAAGGCACCGAATCGTTTATAAAGGCTTTTTTCAAGCGCGTATTACAGAAAGCTCAAGGAAGTCAGAGTTTCAATTTTTTCGCATAAGGAAGTTCAAACGATATATTTCTGCATCCGACATTTGATATTATAGAATTTTGATTTTTAATTTTAGAAAATATACTGATAAGAGCAAGGTACAGCATATCACGTGATACAAGTGGTGATCACAGTGGTGTTCAAAAATTATTTTGGTATTGGAATCGATGCACAAGGATCTGACCTATGTCATCGTGTTTTCTGATTTGATTTATATCTCATAAATCAAAAGTAATTTATAAATAAGTCGAAAATTTTGATGAAAATATCATGATTTTTGATGAAAAATGTTTATTTTTCCCTATAAAAGCAGATTAGTACACTTCTGATATTATTTCTGGGTCGATATACCAATCAAATGACTCTGTGGACAATATTTAATTGCTCGAATTAATTTTTTAATAATTAAAATATTTTCGTGAAATACTTAAAATCGAAAATTTTAAAATATCACTGCTAAAAAAAATATTTGTTCCTGTATACCAATTAATCTTTGTTTTGAGTGTCAACAATGGACAAAACACTTTCCTAAAAACTTGCTATTTTCAAATTTCAATTGACGAAATAGGTCGCATTTAATTTTTTAAAGGTAAAAGATTGGAAAAATCTCAAAAAATCAACCCTCCGTAAAATTTGAAAAAAATTTCCAAAAAAAAAATAAGTCATTTTTTTGATATCCTTGCAAAATTCATTATAATGTATCCAAAGGAGACAATTCTACGTTGTTTTTTCGCATATTTTAGATTATTTCAATATGCAAACACCTTTATAAAGGTGCTGTGCTCACACGGGTTAAGGGGGGGCGGTGCAGTTTGACAGATTCGCACTTTTTCAATTTGTTTTGTCTTGTCGGGAAACTTTTTGCCACTTCATAATTTTCGAATAAAAATTTTTTTACACGTAAGTTGTTTTTCAGATCGATTATTTTTACTTTATAAATCGTCTTTTGAAAAAACACTCAAAAAACGCGTCTTTGCTATTAAAGGTGCGTAAATTACATTGAAATTTTTTTCTCTTTTACTAATAAGGAGCTTCTAAAAATGGTCTCGACCATCATCGAAAATTTATACTATATGGTTTTATATGATTTTTACGTCAAAATCGAAAATTAAAATTTCCGAAAAAAGACGAAAAAACGAAATTTTAGCACATAGAAAAAAAATATTCATTTTTATGAGTTTAATTAATTAAATTTTACGTGGTGGATGGGTCGACTTACTTATTGGGCAAGTCTCGGTGAAATTTTTTTTTAATTTTCGATAAAAGAGGGCTTTACTAGATTTCGCGCAAACCGTATTTTCATTCAAAAAAGTATGATTCCGAGTATAAACAAGAGCAAAGAAACAAAACGAGGACATATTTGAATTAAGTTAAAGTAGATATACTTCATATTTCCAGCTAATTATCCCAAAAAATTAATTTTAAAAATTTTGATCCATAAATGAGGAACACTTTCAAAATATTTCCAAATAGTTTCGACCAAAAATCCCAAAAAGTCTCATATGATTTTTCAAAAAGCATAGAAAAAATATGTGGTCACCCACACTAAAAGTCAAAGTGGCAATTTTGAAAAGTGTTTTTCGTTGATTTGAGACAAATAATGAAAAAAAAATTTTGAACAAAGATAAGTCATTTTTTTTGATAATGTTCGGAACTTTTTTCAAAATTTTCCCATTATTTGTCGAATTTGAAAAGTTTAATTCGAGCTCAAATTTTTCGTTAAGGGGGTGGCCAAGGCGACCTTTTACGGCNAAAGGCTATATGCCTCGGAGGGTTAAGTAATTTGGTCGTTAATTGTAATTCAAAACTGATTTCATAAAAGTTTGAACTTCAAGTGAACTTTCTTTTGTTTTTTCTTTAAATTGCCTCATTTCAAATCGTTCTTTTTATCGAGAAATAATCACAAAAAAATAAAGGAAATATAATTTGAAGCGAATATTCTTGACATTACTGACATTTTTCGAGCACAAAAATTCGGTAAGGGTACAAAACACAGGCCAAATTCTAAGCATATGCGAAGCATATGCTGCACTAAATTTATTGTTAATTTGTATCAGGGATGTCAAAAATGACCATTAAAATGTCCCAAACTGACCACAAGAGCCGCTAGAGAACAAATGCGAAGCATTTGCTAGACTATTTTTTGTTGTTGGCCTAATGAGTAAATTTGTATCAGGGAAGTCGAAAATGACAGTTAAAATGTTACAAAGTGACCACAGGAGTCGCTAGAGACCAAAATGAGGAAAATATGAAACCTGATTTTTGTGAGGGTAAATTGATATCTGTTTGATCGAAATTGAGTTTCAAACTCATCAAAAGTAAACACATTTGTTCGAAGGTGAAAATCCTCACAAAATAACTTTATTATTAATTTCATATTCTCTATGAATCTACAAGGTCGTAGAAATAAGCTCTGTGACGATCCTTAAGAATATCAAAAATATATCTCGGGTGCATTTATTAGTGTTTTGGAAGAGAATTTATAATTATCCTTTGTTAATAAAGTACAGAATGGGGAAAACATTTATTAACAAAATAATCTTTAACAAAATTAAATTTTAAGAATTTGAAAACTCGTGCCCAGTATACACGAGATAAAACCGTGCAAAACTTGTTTGTCAGGAAAAAAAATAGAGTTGGGGTGAGAATATTAGGGTTCCGTAGGAACCCTTGTCTTCTTGCACCAACCCTAGTTTTTTTTAACAAAAAGTTTTGCCATGCCCCGAGTGTACACTATAATTTTATGTGTACACTAATATAATCCTATCTTGCAAGTATTAGAATTAGGGTTAGGTAAACTCGTATCCAGTGTACACTGTATAAAACGACGCAAAGCTGTTTCTTCGGAAAGGCTAGGGTTAGGATTAAAAAATAGTGTTGTGCTCCGCAGGAACAAACGACCATATTCTTTAACAATAACCATAGACTTTTCCGAGAAAAGTTTTGCCATGGCATGGCATGCCACGAGTGTACACTATAACAGTTATTTTTCTATGAACCAGCAAAATTTTACC